>MU741760.1:55380-70204 GCA_026770625.1 Nicotiana glauca
TTTTCTAAAGGATTTTCACAGTGTTACGGTTTTACTATTTTTTTCAAAGGGTTGTACAGTCTTTTATAGCATTTTGGAGTGCTCATACGTGTTTTCTTATCGCTCAGATATTATTCGCTCTTATTACCACTGAGTTGGAAGTACTCACTTTACTCCATGCACCTCGCGTGCAGTTGCAGATATTGTTCACCCGGTAGCAGGTCAGTAACTGATTGAAGATATACTAATGTAGCTGAGCAAGGTGACCGGAAGCGTCCGCGGCACCGAACTTCATCTTTAATTTCCAGATTTTATTTTTGTATATATAATATTGGCCCTATAGTAGTGTTCCTACCTCTTAGATGCTCATGACTTGTGACACCCCGGTCGGGTTGTGTGGGGTTATAGTCCTGATTATTATTGCTATTAAGCTGTATCACTTTACTCATTTATGTTTAAATAATTTTAAAAGGAAGTAAATTGGGTTAGTTGGCTGGCCTTGTCTTCACGAGAGACGCCATCACGACCAATGTGGGTTTGGGTCTTGACATCTATTCATCCTCTCTGCCAAACCATTCAATTGGGGTATCTTGGGTGGAGTTTTCTGATGACGAATTCCTTGTTCCTTATCGTGGGGACCACAATATTCACCACCATTATCAGTGCAAATACATTTTAATTTTCTTCCCTGTCTGTCTCTCAACTAAGGCCTAAAATTCCTTAAACACGTCGAGTGTTTCATCTTTGGATTTCAAAGGATACACCCAGAGCTTATGAGAATGATCATCAATGAAGGTCACAAAGTAAAGTGCACCATCTTTTGACTTTACTTTAAAAGGACCACACAAATCAGAGTGTACTAGTTCCAATAAATCAAGCTTTCTTAAGGGAGGATGGCTATGAAAGGAAACCCTTTTCTGTTTGCCAGCTAAACAATGTATACACCTTTTCAGCTTTTCTTGTTTCACTCCAGAAAGCAAACTCTTCTTAGCCAAACACGTAATCCCCCTATTACTCATAGACTCAATCTTCTGTGCCACAATTCTGATAAAGTATTACTTTCCACCAGATTTATTGAGTCATTAAGAATAGAGCCTTGTGTCACATATAAATAATCAGACTTGACTCCTCGAGTCACTACTAACGAGCCCTTAGTGAGCTTCCATTGGCCATTAAAGAGGGCATTATGGTAACCTTCATCGCCTAATCTTCCCGCAGAGATCAAATTGAAGGGAAAGTTTGGAGCATGCTTGACATCTTGAAGAACTAACGTTGAACCATTATTAGTTTTCAAACAAACTGTGCCAACACCAAACACCTTAACTTCACTAGCATTGCCCATCTTTAACACTCCAGAATCAACAGGAGTATAACATGAGAAAAAAATCTTTTCTTGGTGTGACATGTGAGGTAGCTCCAGAATCTACTATCCAGCTCGTCTCATGGGATACCAAATTGATGACGTTTTCATCATAAGCAAAAAGAAGGTCATCTCGAACAATAGCAGCAACACTGTTCTCATTATTTTCAACTTTCTTTCCTTCTCTAATGTCTTGCAACAACTTGCAGCAAAATCTTTTGATATGATTTACTTGCCACTGTGGTTGCATGTAATATTATGGTATTTGGACCTTGAATTACTTCTACTTTTACCTTCATTCCTTGAGCCTCTTGTTTTATATCTCCCCCGATCTTCTGTAACCAAGATATCTGCTTGTGAGGACGAACCCTGAGATTTTATCCTTACTTCCTCGTTCAATACATCACTCTTGGCATATTTTATGGTCACCTTACCTCCGGAAGCTGAATTTATCAAAGAAACACGAAGAGTTTCCCAAGAGTCTGGTAAAGTATTAAGAAGCCAAAGTTCTTGTATCCCATCATCAAAATTAACTCCCATTCGAGACAGCTGATCAAGGACGCCCTGAAAATCATTTATGTGATCAAGGATAGGGCTGCCTTCCTTGTACTTGAAGGTCATCAATTGCTTTAGCAGGAAAAATTTGTTGTTCCCAATTTTTGAAGCATAAAAAGTCTCTAGCTTTTCCCAAAATGATCTGGCATGTATCTCGTTCACAATATGGTTGCAAACATTATCTTCAACCCATTGTCGTATATATCCACATACTTGTTGGTGCTTGAAATCCCAGTCTTCATCGGATATACTCTCGGGTTTATGAGCTGAAAAAATGGGTAGATGCATTTTCTTCACAAACAACAAGTCTTTCATCTTGCTTCTCCAAACATTATAATTTCTCTCATTTATACATACCATCTTGCTCATATTCGCCTCCATTCCGTAACAACTCGGATAAATAACCAAGGCTCCAATACAATTGTTAGGACCGAAAAAAATCAGGTGTCATGCGGAAGCTAGCAAACAAACCTTGAGCGACGATAAATCCAACATCAAAAGAGAAACATACCAAAAGAGATACAAACACATAACGTGGTTCGGTCAACTGACCTACGTCCACAGCGGCGATAAGCAATCCACTATAATGAAAGAGAATATGAAATATCGAGAGAACAACCTCACGAAGAGGCAAACACAAGTGACACACTAACACTTGTCCCGTAAAGTTCTCCCCCTAAACAAGACTCTCAAGCCCCCTGTGGCTATATTGTGGATGCTACTGAATGAGAATGAATGATCCTCTATTTATAGAAGCCCACACCTTTTCCTACAAGAAAAGGGACTAGCCAAATATGGAAGAATTATATTTTCCTTCTAGGAAAAGAAAAATCAGAATTATGGTAAATATGTTGTCATTTCCTTCATGAGATAGGAAAACCAAATATGGTAAGAAAACCAGGACAACACCTAACAACAATATCAAAGAAATTTTATATTATCTTTTAACCTAAATGATAACTATAGGTAATCGTACAATAATAAATAGTTGAACTAATAACATGAAAAATAGACAAGCAAACTGCTATAACAAGTAAAATACACATAAAATATATGTATAATATTACTGTAATGTGTATACTTCTCCCATTTCAGAAAAAAGGAATTAGTTTCTTATTAGTACGTTACAAAAAGAATAATATTTTTTAAAGGTAAAACTAAGTTAATTTGAATTTTTTATTTTATCTTTATGATAACTTTTATAGCCATCCAAATGTTATGGCATGTTAAGTTTTCAACCTTCTTTTTTCCCTTAAACTTCATAACTAGTTAAATTAAGTCATATAAATTAAAAATAATAGAATATAAATTAATCCATTTTCCAATTCCACTACTTATCTATGTATCCAATAATAATTCTGAAAAAACTCTTTTGTTTATTAAATGTACAACCATGCGGAGTCCGCCGCAAGTATCGGCAAATTATGTCAACGCACTCTACCACGTGGGACAGAGTTCCATTCTCCAATCTGCTACTCAAAACAAGCAGCTGCATTTTTCATACATATTCTCTCCTCCTTCACACTGCTTTTTGATTGGCCAATCAGACTTGTAAGTATGGCGACAAAATTTATTTACAAAAATATAAAATACATTCCCATGCGCAGCTATTGCAAGAAACAAGTCATAAATTCAGATTTTCTTTGTTTTCATTTTTGTGATACTTTTTTTTCCTCGAATGGTCTCTCAGAATAGTGTAATTTTTCAGCAAAGTAAGTTCTAATCCATCCTTTCCCCTAGCTCCACTATGTCCAAAGAAATATGTGTATTATCTAAAAATCGTTCATATTGTGTCCAGTTTCAAACTTGATTCTGTACATATAAATACAATAATTAAGTGATGATGAGCAATATAAGCCATAAACCTTAACCCGAATCGTTTTAACCATTAACATCTTAGAAGATTTCAAAAATCTTTGTTATTTAGTTGTTGACTTTTCAAAAATATTGTCACGACCCAGAATCCCAATTTCGGAGTTGTGATGGCGCCTAACATTCACTTGCTAGGCAAGCCGACGTGAGATAATTAAATAGCCAAATTTTAGCAGTTTAAACAAGGTGATGATAAATAACGAGAGACAGTAACTCAATCTAATACAAAACCAGCATAAGTCATGTAATAATATCTACTCCCAAAGATTCGGAGTCACGAGCACGCGAGCTACTAGAAGTTTTACAAACAGAGTTTGAAATAAATACAACTGTTTCGAATGAAATGAACAATACAAAAGGGAAGAGGGAGGGGCCGGGCTCCTAGGTCTGCAGACGCTAGTAGATCTACCTCAAGTCTCTATATGCAATGATCCGAGTTGACGCACCTCATGCAGCACTGAGACCAATACCAAAATCCGCACAAGAAGTGCAGAAGTATAGTATGAGTACAATCGATCCAATGTACTCCGTAATTGTCAAGCCTAACCTCGATGAGGTAGTGACGAGGTTATGACGGGACACTCACGTAATTGAACCTGTACAAACATGTATATGTGTACAACAGCAACAAAACAAAGCTTTAACAAGGTACAATTGGGAGGGAACATGTCATGACCCAATTTCATTTATATGCCGTGATGGCGCCCAACGTCGCCGCTATGCAAGCCATCGGTGAACTAGTCATGTATCCATTCTTTTTAATATTTTAGAAATAGTTAATTTTTAATTATTAAATAAGTAAGAAGTGAGTAAATTTAATAAAGTAAAGTGTAAACAATTACAAGAACAAGTATGGTGAAATAATTACTCAAAATTATCAAGTGTCTACTAGCATAATTCTAAGACCTGGTGTTACAAGTGTATGAGCGCTACTAGTAGAATATACAAAATATTGTCTGAAATAAAGTAGACAGAAGGTAAATGCAAAAGAGGGACTTTGGGTGCTGCAGAACAGACTCGGAAGACAGCTCACCACTAAGTCTTGGAGTATCAGAAATGCACGTTGGGATGACTATGTAGTGTGAGTACATAAATAACATGTACCCAGTAAGTATCCAATCTATCCTCGAACAAGTAGTAACGAGGGGTCGACATCGACACTTACTTTGGGCCAATTATAAAATGCAGGAATTATAACCAAATACGAAACATGGAAATAATAAGGATAATAACACAGTAACAAGCAAGAATAAATGATTCCTTAACTGATTCATTTTTCTGTCATTAAAAAAATTATAACCTCTCAAGCCATAAGATAATGTCAAGTATAATTAGGCTTCAAGTATTATCACGCATGATTTATACGAAGGTTGTACGGTCCGATCCAAAATACATATTATGTGCACTGCTGAGGGTCGAACGAAATGAACCATACATGCATCTATAAGCTGCTGAGACGAACGGTCCGCTCCCATGAGAGTATAAAAGGTTACCTTGCTCGCGAAAATACTTGTGACGCGAATGGACATGGATTTCTTAAAGTTATTATATAATTTTTCATTTCTTCCTAAAAATAAGGAATCTAAACTGGAGACTTTAAATCTTAAAATCCTTAATCTCAGCTCCATTTAAGACAATTAATATGCATAATCAACATAACCGTGCAAACAAAGCATGATGTAAATCTAAGACTACCTAGCTATCACATGAAATATTTCTATGCGCGGACTCTCTTCACCTAGTGCTTACGTAGCTCCCCAAACAAGTAATTCACATTAAAATACACCTAAAGGGATGAGTTCCCTCTTACAAGGTTAGACAAGAGACTTACCTCGTTCTTAAGTTCACTTTCGGTCCACAAATACGCTTAAATCTTCAACTCGGTGCCAAACAACCCGAAACTAGCCAAACATTATATAAATAAGTCAATATATACTCAAGATGCCATAATTTAACTATTAGGGAAATTACCCACCCCTAATTAGAAGACTCCTAAAATTGACCTTCGGGTCCACATGCCCGGATTCAGAATTTTTTTGAAGATAAACGTTATCCATAATCTCATGAACTCAAATATATAATTTTCACCCAGTACCATAATTAGTTTTGTGTTTAAATCCTATTTTTATCAAAATCTAGGTTTTTCGACTAAACCCATAATTTTACATATTAAAATCTACCCATAATCTATGTATTAAACTCATCTTATATAGAAATTACTTACCTTAAAGTTCTAGGTGAAAACTCCTCTGCAAGAGCTCCAAAATCGCCCAAGAGATGAAAGGAAATGAGCAAAAATAGCCTAAGTCCTATTTTTAAAAGATGTTTCTGCCAGTGGTCCTTATACGCGATAGCAGCCAAGCTCTCGCGATCACGAAGGCTAAGCTGAGGATTCCAGGACTACGCGAACGCGATAGGACCCATGCGAACACGGTGCATTGGGCCGTCTACTCCTTGGGAACGAGCGGCCCATCACGCGAACGCTTAAGGCAACTGGGTTGCCTAGGCCTAGGACCAGGCTTCTACGTGAATGTGGCCTGCCAAGAGCGAACGCGAAGGCCAAAAGGTCCAGGCCTCCGTGAACGCGGCCCTGCATACGCAAACGCGAAGGGAAAAAGCCCCCAGTCCCCAAATTCTTATTGCGAACGCAAGGATCTTTCCGCGTTCGGGAAGAAGGAAACCAGAATAGAAAATCTAGTGTTTTCAACTTAACTCTGGGCGGTCCGAAACACACCCGAACCACTCGAGACCCCGTCCAAATACACCAACAAGTCCATAAACATAATACGGACCTCCTCAAACTCTCGAAACGTGTAAAACAACAATGAAACTAAGAATCGCATCCCAAAACAAATTAATTAAATTATGAACTTCAAGTTTCTAATTCGCTCCGAACGCACCAAATCATACTTAGACTACTTAGGATGACACCAAATTTTGCGCGGAAGTCTTAAATCATCATATGAAACTATTCCTAGGCTCGAAATTCAAAATGGACCTCGATAATAAAAAAACATACTTCAAAACAAATTTAAAGAACTTTAAAACCTTCTATGTGCCAACTTCCAGTATTAAGCACCGAAGCACTCCCAGTTCATCCAGAACCCGATCCGAACATATGCCCAAGTCTAAAATCATCATACGAACCTATTAGAGCCGTTAAATCCCGGTTCTGAGATCGTTTACTAAAAATATTGACCCAAGTCAAACTTAATCCTTTAAAACCAATATTAAGGAACTAAGTGTTCCGATTTCAACCCAAACCCTTCCAAATCCCAAACTAACCATCCCCGCAAGTTATGAAATAGTAAAAACACATACGGAAAGTCTTATTCAAGGGAACAGAATTTTCAAAAGTAAAATAATCGATCGGGCCATTACAGGACATGCAAAAGTGGGAAAAAGATATGATAACTATGACATGTATAACAACACAAGATAGTTAAATAAAGCATCAACCAATGAGGACAGATAATCATACGATATAAAGATGGAACAACATCACCCTTCGTATTTTTACTCTCATCCTTACCATGAAATGATGCCATAAGTAAAATGAAATGGCACGACATCATCCTTCATGCTTTTATTCTTGATTTTCCCATGTATCAATGAACAATTGGAAAGAATGGCACGACATCACCCTTCGTACATTTACTCTTGATCTCACCACATAACGATATGTAAATGATATAGATGGAATGATATCACCCTTCGTACTTTAATTATCTTCCTCACTATGTATTAATCAGTAAATGAGATAATGAAATGACACTACATCAACCTTCGTACTTCAGCACTCTCCCTTACCATGTAGTAAAGATAATATAAATTCGGGAGATAAATAGTGCGGAGAATGTGATTTATGACAAATATGATTCCAAGATACCAAACCTCAACTTCCAAAGAACTCAACCATTACTAATTAAGCAATAATTACAGAAGAAATGATCTAATAAGTAATAATCTAATCTAAGCATAGATATCAAAATTAAAAGGCACCAAATCACAAGGAAACAAGTATCACCACCATACTTTATTCCAACAATGCATAAATGGTCTTCACCTCACATATACGTTGAACCCACACGTTAATCACGTAGAAAATAGGCAAACAAGTCCTAATCCCTCAAGTCAAGGTTAACCACGATACGTACCTCGCTCCGCAATCAAATCAAAGATCAACCGGGACCTTTCCTCTAAAATACGCCTCCAATTCAATCGAATCTAACCAAATATCATTCAAACAATTCAAAATAAGATTTAGAAACTACCCACGAATTAAAGGATTCAATCTTTAGTGATTTCAGAAAAAGTTAACAAAAGTCAACCCCGGTTCCGTTTGGTCAAAACCCGAGATTCGGACATAAATTCAATCACCCATTCACTCCCGAGCCCGTTATGTAAGTAGTTTTGACCTCAATTCGAGGTCTAAATTCAAAATTTATAAAAATCCCTAATTCTACCCAAATCCCTAATTTTTACAATGAAATCCCTAGATTTGATGTTGAAAACTTATAAAATGTAATGGATAATTGAAAAGAAATAGATTAAAGTAACTTATCAATGAATTTAGGAAGAAAACTTCTAGGGAAATCGCCTCTGGGGTGTTTAGGGTTGAGAGTTCAAAAGAAATGAGCTAAATCCTATTTTCCCCTCTTTTACCCAGTTGCAGTTATCGCAATTGCGACACATAGTTCGCAATAGTGGTGATCGCAAAAGCGATCAACCCTTCGCAAATGTGAAAAGTCACTAAGCCTGTTGTCCTCGCAAATACGACAATTTTATCGCAAATGCAAACCAGGGTTGTCTGCAAATGCGAACAATCCTTCGCAAAAGCAAAGTAGTACCAAGTCAGTCATTGGTCGCAATTGCGACTAAAACCTTCGCAAATGCGAAGATACAGAGCCACAGATGCGAAGAATATCTCACAAATGAAAACTCTTCCCGTCCCAGCCCATGCTCATAAATGCAACTCATTGTTTGCAAAAGCGAGGCTCGCATTGCGAGCCAGACCTCGCAAATGCGAGATCTGCAGATCACACCAGAAACAAAAGATGCATCAACTATTTTCAAAGTCCAAAAATTTGATCTGTATCCTATCTGAAACTCACCTGAGCCCCTCGGGCTCCAAACCAAACATTCACACAAGTGTAAAAATATCATACGAACTCGCTCGTGCGATCAAAATACCAAAATAATACCTAAAACTACGAATCAGACACCAAAATGAATGAAATTTTTAATGAAACTTAATAATATGAAATTTCTCAACCGGACGTCCATATCACATCAAATCAACTTTGTTTTGCACCAAATTTTGCAAATAAATATAAATACTATACCAAATTTCAGAACCGAAATCCAAATCTAGTTGCAACCAAATCAACTCATGGTCAAACTTAGAAATTATTTAAACCTTTATATTTTTAGTTTTAAACAAATTGCGTTAATTCAAGCTAGGGACTTCTGAATTCGATTACGGGCATATGCTCGAGTCCCAAATCGCGATACAGACCCATAGGGACCGTCAAAATACTGATCCGAGTCCATTTGCTCAAAACGTCGACCGAAGTTAACTCAAATGAGTTTTAAAGCACGATTTCATATTTTCATCAATTTTCACATAAAAAACTTGCGAAAAAAAGACTCGGACTGTACACACAAATTGAGGAAGGCTAAACGGAGCTATTCAAGGTCTCGGAGCATAGAAATAAAAGATAAAACTATAAATGACCTACTGGGTCAAAAATTCTTATTTGATATATTCAAAATATTTTTGTTAGGGTTTTATTTTTATACAAACTTATTATTTTCAAAATTTTATAAATTTATTAAACTATTCATTTGTTATGAGTTTATTAACTATTCAAAAATCTTAATTTTGATCAACTTTTGATTTGATGTTTACTCTATGAGACTAATATTTCGACCTCATCCTTAATATTTCTTCTTCTACCATTTGACATAAAACGTAAGTTAACATTGCATCCACAGGCGGAGCTGGGATTGCAAAATGGGGTTCAGGTGAACCCACTTTGCAGGAAATTATACTCTATATGCAAGTTGAAAATTATTTTTTATGTATTTATAGTAGATGTTGAATACCCTTAACTTCCTCGTGCATTTATTCTTTATAATTTAAATCCCCTTTAGTGAAAATTCTGGCTCCGCTACAAATTGCATCACATAAAATTAATACGAATTAGTTAATGCAGCCTTTGTGAATGTACAAGAGGGGAGGTGAATCGTCAATTTTTCTTTTTGTATCCTAAGTAGTTGAATAGTTTACCGATTAGTCAACTGAAAATAAAAGAAGAATCTAAATAAAAGTAGAAGTAAAAATGCAGGAATTAAAGACATCGAAATTTTTATACTGGTTCAGATTCAATGTGAATTTTAAGTCTAATCCCCTTGGGTTGCAAGGGTGTTCTCTTTCAATATTTGAAGTTTCTTGATACAGGAGGGTTGGTGTTGTTATACACCAACAACTTTGTCACTATATTACTTCTTTTTTCGGTACTTGATACAATGCTTCACCAATGATTTTCTCTCTTTCTTCTCTTCCTAGTTACACAGTTGATCTAGAATAGACTACCCTGCTTGTTTGGAGTAGGACAAAAATATTGATAGTGGTTCGATCAAAGTATATGATTCTTCCTTGACATACTTCATTTTATACTTGAGCTTGGCTTGGCGAATCTTTGGCAGACCATTGGGAGATTTACAATCCCAAGGGAGTTGATCCTTGGAATTGAATCTGTTATGATTTATTCCAAGAATAAGTACAGAGCTTCCATAGATGGTTCATTACTGCTGGTCTTTTCCTTCTTCGAAAGAGGATCCCCTATAATTAATCTTTAAGTTGTTCCTTGATCCATGGGATTGATAGCCTTCCTTTTTGACACATATCTTCCGCAATCAGGGTAGGCATAATTCTTGGTCCTTCATTCATTGTACCAATTATCCTGGTTTTCATATTGCTTAAATCTTGAACCTTCCTTACTAGCTTCCGTTGACAGATCTTTGCCTTGATTCTTTTACTCCTTTCTCTCTTGACTTCGTCTGTACATTATTGATAGATTTGGTCGCATCCTTCTTTTCTTCCCACGTGATCCTCAACATAATAATATATTATTTTTCATCATTGAAATATACATCTAACAATCTTTTTTTTATGATGACTTAACATATAAAAGTAATTTACTTCCCTGTTGTAGTCGACTCCAATCATGTTGTAGTCGACTCCTTAGTTGGCTCCCCCTCATCAAAACAGTACTGTAAACTCCCATCGTGCTGCAGTCGAATCCCCCTCAATAGGATAGGCATAGTCGACTCCCCCAAAAAAACATGTTGCTACTTGTCCTGCATTGTAAACTCACTTCTCCCCCCTTTTTGGCATCAACAAAGAGAAAATATGCACATATAGAATAACAACAACAAAACATTGCAGATAGAAGAGTGCAATCATAAGTGTAGTGATAGGCATATAAAGTTAGTGAGAGTTCAACACAACAACAAAACAAAACCAAAAAAAACATCCAATGACCGGTGAACCAGTGAAATTATCTAAAACATCCACCCATACACAACAAATGACGCAGGAAGTAAGTGAGAGTGTTGCTAATAGCCTTCTTCAGACGATCAAAGCTGGTATGAAACAGACACCCCATCAATCCTGTCATTCACCACCTTGAAAGGTTTGACTGCATTTTATGTTAACTTGAGAATCTTGACCCTTATCTTTGATACATTGGACCATGTCTCCTTAGAGATGACATGAATATTCTCATTGGTTTATTGAGTTGAAGCAAGAAGGTCCTTGATGATGGTCAGCTTGTTGTCAATGGCTGTTAGTTTTTCCACAAGGTTAGGGCCACTCACTCCAGGATGGGAACCAGAAGCTTTGACCTTTGATTCAGTCATAACAGTCTTGATTTCTCCATCCTGCTTCTTCACCCAGTTATCCTTAACACACACATACCCCATACTGGCAAAAGCTCCCGGGTTGTAAGATTTAGGGACAGAGACACAAAGGGTACTTGGAAATAGAGATGTCATGGGCTTCTAGGAGATGAGTGATAACCATACCATAAGGTAGACTAGTGGGGTCATCAGCACTTTCAACCATAAAGTTTACGACCTAGGAGGGTAGTTTGATTTAAGCTTGGCCACAAGACAATAGACAAGAAAAGTATCTCGTTGATAGAAAGTGGAGAATGGACCAGTGCGAGGAGAAGGGTTGTTGCTACAACGTGAGTGCGAACTTGAGTTTCAAAACTAACACACTGGGACCTAACTGGTTAGGAGGGGAATCAGAGGGAGACTTGGCTATGCAATGCTTTGCTTTATCACAGGTAATATCAAACCCGTGATATTACTTCCCCCTATTGGACGATTCACTCTTCTTGGACTTGCTTGACTCGTCCGAAAAAAGAGGAAAAATGCTAAGAAGAGTTAGTTTTGCGCAGGGCACCTTTACTAATTTTCCCCTTTCTTTTATGGCTTGCTGGCTGAATTAGCTAGCTTCAAGTCATTTGAAACAAAGTACAAAGAGAATTTAAGGTTATCACACTTTTATGACTATTTATAGACAACCGGGGTATCAACGTACTTCACGACTAACTGAAGCCAGTGCAAATAATTCCTTTTCCGAATGAAAGGTGATAATGGGCTTCAAGCCGGGTATTTTTGAAAATCATGAGAAAACCAGAACACTTACACTAAAAATTGAGTCAAATAAGGCACAATCTAGAACAATGCGCTTTCCTCGAACTAATCATTCCAACTGGTCAGTCTTGTTAGAATGAAAATTAGCATAAAACATCCTCACCAGGGATTCATAGACTTTAGGAGGCAGTAAAGAAAGGAAATTTGACCAACCTTAGAATTCGAAAAGCTCTTTTACCTTATAGTTGAAGGCCTCTATGTCATTCAGATCGATCACTCTGCCATGGGCAATGGGCTTCTCTTTGAGGATAACGAAGGAGTCTCTATTTGGAGTATCCTAGAAATTGAGGTCTAACTCTAGAGAACTCGAGAGGTCTATGTTGGATTTCTTGGTGGTAAAAGATTCAGGAGGTTCTTCCATGGGTTGCTTTCCAAGGGCTTTCTCGTTCATTCGGTGAGTATGGTCAAACGGCTCTACTGGAGAGGATACAAACCCTTCAGAATTATCGGAACCTAAGTCTACTTGTTCTGGGGGGCTGAGAAGAGGGTTTTGCCCTGCAACAGGACTTTTTCTGGTGGAAGCAGATGAATTTTTTGAGTGTTTTGCCATTGAAGGATTTTGGAGAAGGGTTTTTGAGCGATAGGAACAATGAATAAAGGGAGTGATTGAGAGGGTTAAAAAGAGGAGATTTGACGGTTGAGTACAGAAAAGGAAAAGGCATCAGTGAAAGGAATGATGATTGATTTTCCTTGTTAAAGAGTTGTGACTAATGGGAAAAGAGAGGGAAAATGGAGATGCTCAATTAATGAACTCTTACACAAAAGAAAACATTAGTCATATAAGAATTAGAATTAATGTCATGACCTAAAATCCCTCCGAAAGAGTCGTGATGGCACCTAGTTTCTAAAACTAGGTAAGCCTAACATTAGCTGAAATAACAACTATATTTAACTGACATCGAACAATTTCGGAATGGAAAATTTATAAAAAATAACAATCCCAAAACCGGTGGTACAAGTCATAAGCCTTTCTAGGAGTAATATACATTATGAGTACATCACTATTCCGGAATAAAGGAAACAATGGAAATAAATACAACAGAAGGTGACTTCAGAGCCTGCGAACGCCCAGCAAGTGTACTTTGAAGTCTCCAGCCTCACCAAGCATAAGTATCAAGCCAACTCGATTCGAAGTACCTGGCTCTGCACAAAAAAATGTGCAAAAGCATAGCATGAGTACACCACGGTGGTACCCAGCAAGTATCAAGCCTAACCTCGATAGAGTAGTGACGAGGCCAGGCCAAGACACTACTAAATATATATAACTGCATGATATGTCTTAAATCTAACAAGAAAGGACTATCAAAACAATACCAATACCAGAAAGATATCAAATTACAAACAGTAGTAACAAAAAGAGAAAAACACAAAAGACAACGAGAATTAACCAAGTAATTAAACAGCAACATAGTTGGGGTATGGATAAAGCATAAAAGAGTTCAATTAGGGAAAACAATGTTAACTCAACCAATCGAATCATCTCTAATATACAATTCCAACAATCCTAATCCTCGTAATCTCATATCATAATCATAACTTTCAAACCTTTAACACACATGTCACCTTGTGCCCACATGTTTCCATCTCACTTTGCACGGCAAAATTCACATGCTACTCAGTACATAATATCCGTGTCACATGATAATTAAGGTGTTTAAGAGATTCCATTTGTATATCATAAAGTAATATGTCACGACCCAAACCGATGGGCCGCGACTGGAACCCGGTACTTTACTCGACCGAGTACCAACGTAACGTATATTTCTTATTACATCATTATATACACGTGACATATGGGCCTAATAGGCCAACATAATCATTTATAAACTCGAACATAGGCCGACAAGGACATACAATCATTCGCGTATACGACATATGTCTACAAGCCTCTAAGAGTACATAAATGCCATAAAGGTCGGGATAGAGTCCCGTCATACCAAATAATACACGTCTAAATCATACTAACCAAACAAGCAACTCCGAAGTAAATGGAGCGCACCAACATTTTCCGCTGAGCTGATAGCCTACTTGAAGGGCTCTTGACCTATCTATCGGGACCAACGGGCATAAAACGCAGCGTCCCAGGCAAAAGGGACGTCAATACGAATAATGTACCGAGTATGTAAGGTACATAAATAAGTGCATAAGAGACATGAAAGAAATATAGATTACATGACTCAACCTGTAAGTCTGAATAACTTTGTAAATCATAAATTACTTTTAGCATCATGCATATGTGTATGAATGTCATGTCGTGCATAGGTACATGTTTCATAACATCATCAGCCTCTGAGGGCATCCCATCATATGATATCGGCCACTGTGGGC
>MU741760.1:71247-98688 GCA_026770625.1 Nicotiana glauca
ATAACACCGTTTGAATATATACATATATACGCGTATATAACGTTGTTTGAATATGCGCATATATAATGTCATTTGAATCATATTTCAACCACTGTGGGCAATATCATCATCGTATAATAGTACAGTTTCTAGACCAAGTAGGAAATCAATGAGAGAGATGAGTTTATTTTAGAAATTATTTGAGTGAATAAAAATAATATTTTCAAAGAAAATACAATATCAAATAAGCTATTGAATTTAATATAGAATTTATTAAATTAAAACACAACAAAGATTCCCTTTTAAGTAAAATAAAAACCTCAGACAGGTTAAGGATATTAAATTGAGAAATCTACTGAAATAAAATATAACAATTCTTAGAAATAGTAGATACCGAAACATACGGCGAGTCTTAACTTAGAAGTCACACAAGGCAGCATGATATTAATTCTTTAATTTTAAATCACTATATTACTAATAACTCAGCAGGGCAGGAGGTAATGACTCAACGTAGTAAATTTACCTTGAATATTAGTTCACCAGAATAATAGTATTAGGAAAAGAGCTCAGAAATGACGGCAAGTGTCACGACCCAGAATCCATTAAAGTTCGCTATGGCGCCGGACACCATTGTCAGGCAAGCCAACACCAAATAACTAGTAATTTCTTGTTTTAATATTTTTGAAATAATTTTCTTTATACATTAAACAATAAATGACGTCTTCAATAAATTTAAATACTGAATAATCTCATAGACATCCTAAAACCCGGTGTTTCAAGTGCATGAGCAATTTTTAGGAAATAAAATGTAATACAATAACTGTCCGGAATACAAATTGGATAGAAAAGTAAGTACAATACTCTGAAAGAGACTCTGCTGGCTGCAGGTCATCTCGAGAGATGCAGCTCACCTAAGTCTCCATATCAACCATGCCGTTGCACCCAACAAGGCCACTAAACATACATCTGCCAGTGCAACAAAAATGCGCAGCAAGTGTAGTATGCGTACGAAAACAACGCGTACCCAGTAAGTATTCCTTCTAATCTCGAAGAAGTAGTGATGAGAGGTCGACTTCGACACTTACTAATGGTCCAATAATATACCGATGATATAGTAAATCGGGTATTTTTATAAAAACGACTGTAACTAAATAGCATGAAGCAAGTAAATAATTCTTTCATTAATAGGAAATTTCCAAATTCATTTTCATCATTTATACATTTATCTCAAGTCAGGGAGGCAATATCATCATTTATAAATTTGCAAGTCAAGCAATACAAACATGCGCAAATCATGCAGAGGTTGTACGGCTCGATCCAACAAATATTTAAACTGTGTACTGCCAGAGGATCGAATGGCACGAAACATAGATGAATATATTACCCCATTCGCGAATCATACATACGACGCGGTCAAAAATAAATATAAATAAACACATCAAACAGTCAACCAAGAATTCATCAGGAAAACAATTACCCGAAGAAATGGCAATTTCTCTTTAACGATCAAGAACATGATGTTTAATTTCTTTAGAAATTTTCTTTACCAATTCGATGTGATTTAAACATTTTAAATTGACAACAAGGTTTCAAAAATTACAAGTAAAGCATGATTTTGGGTGCTCGACTACCCGGACTTAAGTATAATAGTAGCTACGCACGGACTCTCGTCACCTCGTGCATACGTAGAACCCACTAATAGGAGCACATGTTTAATTATTTCACCTATAGGGTTAATTCCCTCATACAAGGTTAAAAAGGAGACTCACCTTGCTTCGAAGTTCCATAACCGGCTTCCAAGCCCTTCTGATAACCCAAATCGACGCACAACGCTCAAAAACTAACCAATAACTATGCAAACCCATTAATATATGCTCAAACACTCATTGTAACCCAATTTATAATAATTTCTAACCCCCGAGCGAAAAGTCGATAAAAATCACCCTTAAGCCCACATGCCCAGATTCCGAAATTTTTCGAAGATAAAGCTTACCCATGACCTCATGAACTCAATATATAACTTACTCTCAATTTCATGTCCAAAATCGTGGTCAAAATCCAAGAATACCAATTTCTAGATTTTTCCTTAAAATCCTAAATTTCTACTAATTTTCATACTTAATCATTATCGAAATCATGTATTTAACTCAAAACTAGTATGAACCACTTACCTCATGCTTGGTGATGAAAATGGCACCCCAAAATTCCCATGAAAGAAAATGGAGTGAAAATGAGCTAATCCTCATTTTTAAAAGAGCACACTGCCTCCAGCATTTTCGCACCTGCGATTACTTGACCGCTTTTATGGTTCCGCAGGTGCGACCCTACTACCATTTATGAGATTTCTCAACAGGCCCCCCTTACTCCGATTCTGCACTCCCCCTTCCGCAGGTGCGGTCCTGCTTATGCGGCATGATGACCGCATCTGTGGTCCCAGCATTTTCCTTCTCAACCACATCTCTGCTCCTTTGGCCGCTTATGCGGCTCCGCACCTACGGCTAAGACCTCACAGGTGGGGTTACACCAGATGACAACAGGCTTCAGCTCTTTCTCCCAACTCTAGTTCGATCCGTTAACCACCCGAAATCTACCCGAGGCCCCCGAGACCCCGTCCAATCACACCAATCAATTCCAAAACACACTACGAACCTAACCGAGCCTTCAAATCACATTAAAAGATGCCAAAACCATGAATTTCAATCCAATTCAAGCTTGATGGACTTTAGAACTTCCAACTTCTTCATTCGATGTCGAAACCTATCAATTCACATCTGATTGACCTCAAATTTTGCACACAAGTCATGTTTGACATTACGAACTTTCTCCAACTTTCCAGGATCGGAATCCGATCACGATGTCAAAAAGTTCACTTCCGGTCAAACTTCTCAAAAACCTTCAAATTCCTAACTTTAGCCAAATGACTCCAATATGACCTACAGACCTCCAAATTCACTTCCGATCGCACTCCCAATACTAAGCTATTTCCCAGACTTGGAATCCCAAATGGACATCAATAACATCGAAATGCACTTCAACCCAAATTTATAAAACTCCTCCAAAATACTAACTTCCTCAATAGGCGCCGAAATGCTCCCGTGTTATTCAAAACCCTATCCGGGCATACGCCCAAGTCCGAAATCATTATACAAACCTGCTGGAACCTTCAAATCCTGATTGTGAGGTTGTTTACTCAAAAATCAACCCTTAGTTAATTCTTCAAACTTAAAGCTTTCAAAATGAGACTTTTCTTTCCAATTCAATTCCAAAATTCCCGGAATTCAATTCCGACCATGTGTACAAGTCAATATACCTGAAGTGAAGTTGCTCGTGGCCTCAAACTGCCGAACGATATGCTAAAGCTCAAAACAACCAGTTGGGTCGTTACAGCAAGGCAATATGTCAATGACAATAACTTGATCCTCACAACATAGTGAAAACTAGAAATACAAATTATCAGAGTCTCGTACGAAGGAACTGAAGCCAATACAGTAAACAGGGGATACCAAAATATAAGATATTTTGCGGCGTACAACCCGATCCCACCATATAATATCAATATCATAATCCACCCTTATTCCACCATATCAATTCAGCCTTATTTCACATGTTGCGGCATGCAACCCGATACCACCGTACAATATCAATATCATAACAATAAATATAATGTGTTGCGATGCGTAACCCGATCCCACCATATAATATCAATATCATAACAATAAATATAATATATTGCGGCGCATAACCCGATCCCATCATATAATATCAATATCATAATTCACCCTTATTTCACCATAATGAACCTTGGTCAATCTTTAAACTTGGAGCTTCTCAAATGAGAGTCACTTGTAAAAATCCTTTCCAAACTCCTCAAAAAGTTGAACCGATGATTCACGCAAGTCATAATACATTGTGTGAAGCTACCAGTGACCTCAAACTGCCAAACTGGATGCAATAGCTCAAAACAACAAGTCGGATCGGTACACACATAAGTCCTAATTTTTAGATTAAGCAAAACAACGACAAGTATTTCTCTCAAAGTGCGGAATCTATCCCCTGGCAATGGCTTTGAAAAAATGTCTACTAGTTGATAAATAGTGCTAACAAATGATAATTATATATCTCCCTTAATTACATGATCTTTGATTAAATGATGCTTAATATCTATATGCTTAGCTCTAGAATGAGGGACAAGATTCTTTGAAAGGCATATAGCATTAGAAATGTAATAAGATATTTGAATAGGTTTAAAAGATAATTCACAGTCACCCAGTTGATGAGACATCCAAAGTAATTGTGCACAACATATCCAATGACAATGTACTCTACCTCAGTTATGGATAGTGCAATTGAGCCTTGTTCTTGATTTTCCAAGATATTAATTCCTTTCCTAGTAATTGACATGTTCCACTGGTGTTTTTCCTCTTTTCTTTATCACCTACAATATCAGCATATGAAAAACCTTCAAGTTCAAAATTTTTAGATCGTGGATACCATAATCCATAAGAAATGGTTCTGTTGAGATAACGAATTATCCACTTCACTGCCACATATGCAATTCCTTAGGAGTTGACTGAAAATTTACACACACTGAACATGATATCTAATCGACTAGCAGTTAAATAAAGTAAGGAGCCAATCATCCCACAATATTTTATTTCATCTACTGAATTTCCCTTATCGTCTTTGTCTAGACTTGTTGATGGACTCATTGGTATACCAATTGCTTTAGCATTGATCATGCCAAATTTTTGAATCAATTCATTTGTGTACTTGGTCTGACATAGAAAAGTTCCCTCCTCGGATTGTTGAATTTGAAGCCCAAGTAAAAACATGATTTCTTCGATCATACTTAGTTCGAACTCACCCTGTATGAGGTTAGAAAATTCCTTGCACCAGAGAGAGATAGCATTTCCAAAAATAATATCATCAATATAGACTTGGATAATCAGATTACCTTTAGATGATCTTTTGATAAATAATGTAGTATCTATTTACCTTTTTGTGAATCCTTGATCAATTAGGAATGAACTAACACTTTCGTACTAGGCTCGAGGAGCTTGTTTGAGTCCATATAGGACTTTAGTCAACTTATACACATGGTAAGGAAATTGTGAATTTTTAAAATTAGGAGGTTGTTTTAAATATACCACCTCATCAATAAAGCCATTTAAGAAAGTATTTTTAACATCCATTTGAAAAAGTTTAAAACCTTTAAAGGATGCATATGCAAGAAGAATACGTATTGATTCTAACCGTGCTACGGGAGCAAAGGTTTCATCATAGTCGACTCTTTCTAGTTGTGAATAGCCTTGAGCTACTAATCTGGCTTTGTTTCTGACTACCTTCTATCCTTATTCAACTTGTTTCTGAACACCCATTTGTTTCCAACAACAGTAGCATTTAATGGCTTAGGTAACAATTCCCAGGCTTGATTCTTGTCGAATTGATTGAGTTCATCCTGCATAGCTTGTACCCAGCTGGTGTATTTTAGGGCTTCATCAACTTTCTTTGGCTCGATTTGAGAGATAAGTGCAATATTTGCCTTTATCTTGAGAGCTCCCCTGGCTTTCATTCCTTCGTTTGGATCCCCTATGATAAATTTTTGAGTTATTATAGTTCTCTTCTCTATTTATTTGTTCGTGTTCCTGCTACAAGCGTAGTTGTCTCTTTTTGTGGTTTAGTATAGATGCGAACAGGATCACTAGTTGACTTTGTGACTATGTCTGTACTGTCAGTTGACTTTTGTGACTTATTTGTCTGTGATGCTTCTTGACTAACATCTTCATCACCTGAAATGATTCCTTTCTTGGCCAAAGTGTTATTCTCATCAAATATAACATGCACTAATTCTACTACTGATAAAGTATATTTGTTATAAACTCTAAAAGATCTACTATTAATAGAATAACCGAGAAAAATACCTTCATCACTCCTTGGATCAAACTTTTCAAGATTGTCCTAACCATTATTGTGGATAAAATATTTACTCCCGAACGGATGAAATTAGCATATATTAGTCCTTTTACCTTTCCATAATTCATTTGGAGTATTCTTCAAAATGGGTCTTATGAGATATCTATTGAGGATATGACATGTTGTGCTTACTGCTTCTGCCCAAAAATGATTTGGCAATGAATGTTTTAAATATCATTGTTCTGGCCATATCTTGCAGAGTTCTATTCTTGTGTTCAACTATGCCATTTTGTTGGGTTGATCTTGGGGCTGAGAAATTATGAGTATATCCTTGATCGTTGCAGAAATCTTCAAAGGCTCTACTTTCAAATTTTCCTCCATGGACACTTTGAATGGTTGAGATGAGAAACTCTTTTACTCGTTCAATTTTTTTTTGCAGAAAATCTGAAAATTATTCAAAGCTTCACCTTTATGAGATAAGAAAAATCACCCATGTAAAACGTGAGTAATCATCAACAATAACAAAGACATATCATTTATCTCTAATGCTAGCAGTTCTAGTAGGTCCAAACAAGTCCATGTGAAGTAACTGTAAGGGCTTGGTTGTGGACACAATGTCTTAGGGTTTGAAAGAGTTTCTAGTTTGTTTGTCAATCTGACATGCATGAAATACATAATTTCTAGAAAAATTGAGTTTGGGAAGGCCAATAACTAGATCATGCTTGGAGAGTTTTTTCAATTAAATGCATGCTCGCATGGCAAAGTTTTTTATTCTATAGCCATGGATCATCAGATACGGATGCTAAACAAATATGACTATCTAGATTTTCAATGTCATCAAGAATGTATACATTTCCATACATTTTTCCTTGTAGAATGATTTTACTTGACTTATCTTCAATGGCACATCCTGTTTTTTTGAATTTAACTTCATATCCCGAATCACATAGTTAATTTATGCTCAAGAGATTGTAGTTGAGTCCATCCATAAGGTATACTTCTGTAAAATTACAGTTCTTGCTGAATGAAATTATGCCAGTACCAACGATCTTTCCTTTTGAATCATCACTAAATTTAACATTTCCTCCATTTATTTTTGTGACTTCTTTGAATAGATTTTTGTCACCCGTTATGTGATTGGAACACGCACTGTCTAAGTACCATTTCCCTTCCGGACTCTTTCAGTAGTGTTCCTCGCTTATTTCACCACGTGCTATGAAACAATTTTTAGTGTCTTCTTTGCATTCATCGTATGATGCATATTCATCAATCCAACAACTAGAATATTTGTTCATATTATTTTCCAAAATAGTCATGAAGCACAGGTTTGCCATTTCTTCATGTTCTGAGCTATCTTCATCGCTCCAGCTTCTGGATGATTGTTTTTATTGAACCCTTTGGAGACTTTTTATTTAAGATCCGGGCATTCAGCTTGAACATGACCATACCTTCATATTCAAAACACTTTTCATCATTTTTGTCTTGCTCTTCTAGATGACATCCTTCCCTTTTTTATGTTTGTATATCTTCTTATTAATCCATTCATGTTTCTTGACACGATGACAATTTCTTCTTCAAGAGCTTCCTGCATCATCATCAATATCGTTCTCAAGTCCTTCAGTTGTAGTTTTGAATGCAACTATTTTCTTCTTCTCTTCTTGACTCGTTTTCTTTAGATATGTTTTCTCCGGTGCTATGAGATCTCCTCGCAGTTCATCACATGATATTTTGTCTAAATGTTAAGATTCAAGTGCAACTACTTTTGTCTGTTATGTGGTAGGCAAACTTCTCAGGAATTTTCGAACCTGATCACCACTTGAGTAAGGTACCAAAGGCTTTTAGATCGCCAATAATTTTGCTGAATCTTGTAAACAATTCCTCAATGGATTTTTCTTCTTTCATCTGGAAGAGTTCATAGTCGTGAACCAACAAATTTATTCGAGTTTGTTGCACTTTGCTGATTCCTTCATAAGTAACTTCCAGTTTATCCCACATTTCTTTGGCTGTATCACAACTAGAAATTTTCTCTTATTCTTCTCCACTTATAGCATTATAAAGCATGTTTTGTGCCTTAGCGTTAACTTGGAAAATATCCATTTGCTCATTAGTGTAATAATCTATATCTTCAGGATCATCAGGCGATTGTCGTGCCGCTGGAACTGGATAATTTCCCTCTTTGATGACACACCATACTTTTACATCATAGGACTTTGCAACCAATGAGAGAAATATTGTCCATTGAAATATGGTGGCCTTACTTGCCATGTCCCTTCTTGAAAGAGTGCTCTAATAGTTACTTGGTTTAACATGATCTTTTCTCACTAGCTGTTAAGCAAAAGATAAATATGTAAGAATTGTTCTGATACCAACTAAAAGTACAAGGGGGAATGAATTGTCGATTTTACTTTTTGTATCCTAAGTAGTTGACTAGTTTACCGATTAATCAACCGAAAATAAAAGTAGAATCTAAATAAAAGCAGAAGCAAAAATATAGGAATTAAAGACACCAGAATTTTTATAGTGGTTCGAATTCAATGTGAATCCTACGTCCAGTCCCCTTGGATTGCAAGAGTGTTCTCTTTCAAGTATTTGAAGTTTCTTGATACATGAGGGTTGCCATTGTTATACACCAACAACTTCGTCACTATACTACTTCTTTTCTCGCTACTCGATACAATGCCTCACCGGTAATTTTTCTCTCTTTCTTCTCTCCATAATTACACAGTAGATCTAGAATAGACTACAATACTTGTTTAGAGTAGAACAAAAAGATTGAGAGAGGTTCAATCAAAGTATATGTTTCTTTATTGACACACTTCATTTTATACTTGAGCTTGGCTTGGCGAATCTTTAGTAGACCGTTGAGAGATTTACGATCCCAAAGAAATTGATCCTTGAAATTGAATCTATTATGGTTCATTCCAAGAATAAGTATGGAGCTTCCATAGATGGTCTATGACTGCCAGTCTTTTCCTTCTTCAAAAGAGGAATCCCTATAATTGGTCCTTAAGTTGTTCCTTGATTCATGTGATTGATAGGATTCTTTTTTCGACACATATCTTCAGCAATCAGGGTAGCGTAAATCTTAAGCCTTCCTTCATTGTACCAATTATCATGGTTGTCATATTGCTTAAATCTTGAACCTTCCTTACTGGCTTTGTTGACAGATCTTTGCCTTGATTCTTTTACTCCTCCCTTTCTTGACTTCGTCCGTACATCATTGATAGATTTGCTCGCATTCTTCTTTTCATCTCACGTTATCCTGTACATAATAATATGTTATTTTTCATCATTGAAATCTATATCTAACACTTTGTACTATAATTTATGCCTTCCCCTTAAATCTTATATCAAATTAGTAATATTTTGTTGTATACTATAATTTAATTTCAAATTTTAATTAGAATGTAACGTTTTAGAAAAATAGTTTGAACATAATTTATTTTTTCCCCTCATTTTTTATGAGAGTGAGGCAGTGAATAGTGAGAAGGAAAAGTACACACATAAAAAAAAAAAAAAAGGAAAGGATGTAATTCAAATTAAATGCACTTTGCAATGGCTAGATTACAGCCCCGAATTCATTTTTAAATATTGTCATTCACATGGATAAAGCTATTTGCTGTCTTTTACTTTAAAAAAAAAAAAAAAAAGGAAAGGATGTAATTCAAATTAAATGCACTTTGCAATGGCTAGATTACAGCCCCGAATTCATTTTTAAATATTGTCATTCACATGGATAAAGCTATTTGCTGTCTTTTACTTTAAAAAAAAAAAAAAAAAAGGAAAGGATGTAATTCAAATTAAATGCACTTTGCAATGGCTAGATTACAGCTCCGAATTCATTTTTAAATATTGTCATTCACATGGATAAAGCTATTTGCTGTCTTTTTCTTTAAAAAAAAAAAAAAATTCTTTCCGTCGTCGTATTTTGTGGAAATTTATATATTTCTCTCCGATCCCAAACGATGTATAAGTACTGCTTAGCACATGGATGGAATATATTATTCCTAATTACTATGCTTAGCGCCAAACCTAAGGAATAGTATAGTGCCATAAAAATATGATCGTATGGTAATAATGGTCCAATAACCAGTAAAAGGGAATTCCAAATGTCATGAAGACATGAATAATATTCATGAAATTGCCCATAAAAGTTCGGTGAATGAGTTAAAAGTCTTCCCTCCTATTATATGATCTAGATTTAAATTAAGTCAAAAGAATTGGATGCATACAACATGCAATATATGGATTCATAGCCCACAAATAATAATATTAATACTTACAAAATTCTTTCTGAAGTCAATGACTCTTCCAAATAAAATAAGATCTATAATTTTTTTTTAAAAATTCATTCTAAGGTCAGTGATTCAACCAATAAGAGCTCTCTTTAAGTATATAAGAACTGTGAAGCGTATTGGAAGTAAACTCCCTCATACTTTTGAGGGAAGAAGAACTGAAAAAAGATAAAGAAGAAGAAGAGAAAGTTGCTGAAAATATGAAAATAACAATATGTCTTCTTTCATTTCTTTTTGCTCTATTGTTTACACCCACATTTGCCATAAAAAAGGTAAATATACGTTCCTTTCAATTCTCTTTAAAATTGTGCATATTTCATTACTATTTGCAGCATTATATAGCTCAAACAAAAATCTTAATATAATTTTAGAAAATCATATTATTCGTCGAAATTTTTAATAATGAAAATAATTTATGTTTTATATAGTCATACGTGGTGTACATGGGTGGACATTCGCATGGAAAAGAAGCATCATCCATTGATTTTGATAAAGTTACTGATTCCCATCATGAATTTCTTGGATCACACTTAGGAAGGTAACTGAATATTGTCAAACTTTAGCTATTCTTATTTTATTTTATTTTTGTTATTTGAAATCCGAAATATTTTGAGTCTTTTTTCTAACATGTTTGAAATCTCAACAGTATTGAGAAGGCCAAGGATGCAATTTTTTACTCTTATACTAGACACATCAATGGCTTTGCTGCCATGCTTGAGGATGAAGAAGCTGCAGCATTATCCAGTAAGCTTTCTGAATTCTCAAATGGTTTGAGTTTTGCAACTATACTACCCATTTTCCCCCTCTTTTGCTTCAATTCACATTTTTCACTGTTCAAAGGCGAATTTAGGATCTAGAGTCCGTGAATTATGTAGTCCCTAGGGTGGCTAGTTCGTGAACACCTTTAGCCAAAAAACAATATCGGTTAAATATTATTATTCATGAACAACCTTAGCGATATTCCTGAGTTCCCTACTTATTATATGTTTATATTTTAATTTTCTCACAAATATGTATATAACTCCAGCAGAAAAATAACAATAATCAAATTCAATTGACAAAACTCGCCTTAAATTTGTCTCTAACTGTGTGTATATGACCTCTTTTGCAGAGCATCCAGGGGTAGTATCAGTATTCTTGAACAGGCATAAGGAACTACACACAACCAGATCATGGAATTTCTTGGGGTTGGAACATGATGGCAAAATCAGCGAAAGCTCTTTATGGAAAAAGGCTAAATTTGGAGAAGACATCATTATTGGCAACATTGATTCTGGTATGACTTGTTTCTACTCTCACTTTCTATATTGGTCTCACACATCACTTCATTTTCTGTGTCACCATGATTCAATTTTAAGGTCCTTTTTCACGTAATGCTGGTTTTCCACATTAGATTTACTATGAATATTGTCGTACAACAAGCAATATACCTAATATAGTCTTACAAGTGGGATACGAGGAGGGTGGTGAATGGTGTGTATGCAAGCCTTATCCTTACCTTGTAAAAGTAGAGAGATTTTTCCGATAGACTCTGCTCTTAAGAAACGCATAATCACAACAACTAAAATAAAAAAATATAACAAAAGAGTATTTATGTAGAGAAAAACAGTAGAGAATTTTATATCATAAAAAGTACGCCGTATTAGTATATAAAAGTCAAACTCTTTTTATTATAATTTAAAACTTTTCTTTAACTTCTTTCTTACCCATTTTTTAACTTCTTTGATTCATATATAATTTATTTTTTTTTTTTTTGCAATTTCTTATTGTAAATGAAGTTGGCTAGTAATAAGTTGCACAAATGCACGTGGATCATTGACTTTATTGATGTAAGATCCGGAATTTCTTATTACACTAATTTTAATATTTGATAATCACCTTCATCTTGGTGTGACCTAGCTAGTGTTAGAGTGTACGTCCAGAGAACAAATAATATATATATATATATATATATATATATATATATATATATATATATATAATTTTATGTACCAGTCGACACAAAATGTATTTTATGTAGCAAGATCTGACTATCCTCCCTACCATAGCCAATCCAATTTCATATACGACAACGACTTAATTGTCTAATTTAGAAAGCTTTCTTAATCGACTATGGCTGCACCTTTCACTAGTTGAAAGAATTTAAGGACCAGATTATTAATTTAGACTAAAAAGAAGTGAAGAACAATGATTGCGTCCATCGCTCAAAATTTAAATCTTGTGAAAAAACTCGTGCAACAATTATGCATAGCTCAACGACAACAAGAGTTCACTATTATCATTTTCTTATAATAATGATGGTAGAGTCAGCTTAGCACACCTCGACTATTTCACTTGGTATCTTCATTTATATATTGTACATGTAATGAGTAACTTTATTTATTAAGGCTTATCCAGATAAGAGAAAATTATCTAATCTTAAAAACTCTATTTGCCAAGGCTTAGGCGCGCAGATAAAAGAAAATTATCTAAATCGTAATGTCTTTTAGGCTGGGATTTAAACGTTCTCGTCTCATATAGTCGCATGGGTTTTATTTTATTTCATTGACCGCTAAGTCACATCCTGGAATAGATCAAGTAGTTCGTTTCTTATAGTTTCTTTCTTAAAATAATGTAATTGATGTTTTCTCAATGCTCACCTTTTTAATGTGATGGGGTTGGAGCAGGAGTTTGGCCTGAATCAGAAAGCTTTAGTGATGAAGGAATGGGACCAATTCCATCAAGATGGAAAGGAACTTGCCAACATGGTACAGACGCCAGTTTTCGATGCAATAGGTACTCTATTTCTATTTTCATCTTCTCTTTCCATTTTTTCAAAAAAAATTCCCCATTTTATCTGCACTGCTCTGTTAACATAGGATAGTTTGCTCTTTTAGAAAAACCTCCTCAGATGGCACACTCTTCTTTGGAAATATATGTCCTATTATAATATTGAATTGAGACGGGCTTAAATGGGGCATGAATTGTGAAAATTCATGTAGTCCATCCCGACTTACTTGAGATTGAGGTGAAATAATAGTTGTTGTTATTACGGATAAGGTCCTGATTTATTCCTCTACTATTAGAAATTGTTTAAAATTATTCTCCGTTATTCTATTGGATCAAAAAAATCCTTACCGTCTTAATATTCAAACACCTGACTTAACGGACAGGACACTTGGCACACATCCAAGGCTGTTGGTCCATTTGGTCTTAAATTAGACCCGACCCGCACTATTATCTGGTACCCGATCCATTAAATTTGACCTGCCAAATACACATTACTCTTTTCATTAAATGTTGAAAAAATAATTAAATCTGATGCTCCATGGTTGAAAAATACAAATTGCTCTTTAGACTAAATGTTGTAACTGTCACAACTAATGAATCCATAAACACAACAATTACCACCAAAATCCAACATTACAATTTCAAGAAGAAAGACCCAATTTTTATACTTCTTTTCAAATCATAGATTGAGTTCAAAAGTTAAACCATTAAAATACAAACAAATGAACAGAAACCCTCTAATACTTTCAACAATTTCATAGAAATTAAGGGAAAATTATACTAGCCGAATAGTCTGCAACTTCTGGGTGACTTTCTTCTTTTTAGGAGGAAGCACGATCTCTCATTTGAAGGCAGGAATTCTTAGAATCTGTGACAACCCAGTTGTAGGTATTAAAGTTGCTTCATCTGATTCAAGGCCCTTCAAAACCCGTACAAATGAAATTACTACGACAAAAGAGAAATCTTCAATTTCTTCTTGACTGCAGAAAATGATTGAAAATATTTCTTTCTACACATTCTAGTGAATGTAGCCCAACTCGAGAATCGGGTCAAGAAGGACGGAAGAATTTGGAAGAAGAAATAATGTTAGTTGAATGTGAATAAAATTGGGTTAAAAAATTAGAGAGACCCGTTTTGTCTTATTCAAATTTCTCAAAAAACCCTTGTAATGGTGTCTTCTAGTTTCTTCAGCAAATTAATATTCCAGTCTTGTACTCACAATAATAAACACAAATCAGTAACAACAAATGAATTTCACCAATTTTTCGACTTGTTTTTTAGATCTAGATTCAAACCCAAAGCTTCAATATGTCATAAATGGTGAGTTTCGATGTTTAAAATTTAATGGATCGGGTACTAGATAATAGTGTGGGTCGGGTCTAATTTAAGACCAAATGGACCAACAGCCTTGGATGTGTGCCAAGTGTCCGGTCCGTTAAGTCAGGGGTATATGTGTTTGAACAGTAAGACGGCAGGGATTCTTTTGATCCAATAGTATAACAGAGGATAAATTTAAACAATATCTAATAGTAGAAAGATATATTAGGACCTTTTCCGTTGTTATTATGGTATTTCTCTTGAAAAATCATGTAGTCCGACTTAATTTGCTTGAGATTGAGGCGTATTCGTAGTTGTTGTTATTATGGTATTTCTCTACCCATCGTGTACTTTGTTGGATGAGGCGAAATTTAAAATTGAACTTAAAATTTGGAAAGGGAATCTCCAATTGGACAATTTTCTTGTCCTCGTTCATGATGTTTTTGAAGTTAGAAGGGGAGCCTTGGAGCAACAATAAAGTTGTCTCCTGTGACTTATGGGTCAAGGGTTCGAGCCGTAGAATCAGCCACGAATACTTGCATCAAGGTAGACTGCCTACGTCACATCCATTAGGGTGTGGTCCTTCCCCGGACCCTGCTTGAATGCGGGCTGCTTCATGCGTCGGGGCTACCCTTTTATTTATTTATTTATGAATTTTTAGAAGATGATGTTGATATCTAGTGCTTGTTCTTTAACCTATATTTCAATGCTTAATAGTAGGGGTGTTCAAACCGAACCGGAAAACCGCACTAAACCAAAAAATCAAACCAAACCGATTAAAAAACCCGACTAAGTTTGGTTTGACTTGGTTTGGTATTGAGTGAAAAAACCCAAACCAAACCGTCATATAAATATATAAATTTTATTTATATTTTTAAGACTTTATAGTGAATTTTCTTTAGAAAATATAAAAATATTTGGGATCCTCTCATGTATTAACCTTGAAAGCGTAAATTAACGAAAAATTATTGTTAGACGACTAAGAAAAAAACTATCATGTGTTACTAAAAAAATTCTCCCATTAGAATATATTAATAGATCATGTATTTGTTAATTTTTTTCATATTTACTAAACATATATTCACTTATCAAAGGCTTATCTATAATTTTAATAAAATAAGATTAAAATAATATTCATGTAACAAAAAAATCCGAAAAACCCGACAAAACCGAACCAATCCAAACCGAAATAGTTGGTTTGGTTCGGTTTTTATCAAAACCGAACCAACCCGGTCCATGTACACCCCTACTTAATAGTTTGGGTTTGAACAACAAACTTTTACCCAACCCGGTCCATGTATACCCCTATTTAATAGTTTAGCTTTGAACAACAAACTTTTACCCTCTATCTGCTCTGTAGATTATCATATCAAAGTTTTCTTCACTAGCTATGTTGTTCACATATAGGCAGAAAAGGCAAATACCAACTTGTTCAATCAAATTTCCTTAAGTATTCTCTCTTCGTTTTACGAAAACATCACATCAAAGTTTAGTATTTGAGTGGTGTAGTGAATATGAATTATTGGAAGTTGTGAAAATTGTATAAAAATTATATGACGTCAAACATTTTGGAATGACACAAACAGAAAAGTTCGTCGTATAAATTGAAAGAGACATGATGTATGATTTATACAGCTTTATGCTAGCTTAAGATTAAGATAACTTTTGACATTTGGAGTTTTCTTTAATAATGAAGGAAGTTGATTGGAGCAAGATATTTTATCAACGGATTCGCTGCTGCAGCAGGAGCTCTCGTCAACTCCAGCTTCTACACACCACGAGACACTTTAGGGCATGGATCACACACATTGTCCACAGCCGGTGGTAATTTTGTGGAAGGAGCTAATATTTTTGGTTATGGCAATGGCACAGCAAAAGGGGGATCACCACGAGCACGAGTAGCAGCTTATAAGGCTTGCTGGCCTCCTATTATTCCAAGCGACTCGTGCACTGATGCAGATGTCTTGGCTGCCTTTGATATGGCAATTCATGATGGAGTTGATGTGCTTTCATTATCAATGGGAGGATTACCTGCTCCATATGTCAATGACAGTATTGCTATCGGTTCATTTCATGCTGTTAAGCATGGCATTGTTGTGGTAACCTCGGGTGGTAATTCAGGTCCTTATCCTGGTACAATAGCCAACACTGCACCTTGGCTCATCACTGTCGGGGCAAGCACCATCGATCGTGTGTTTGCCAGCTATGTCATCCTAGGAAACAATAAGCTCTACAGAGTAGGTTTCTCTAGCTTGTCCTCTATTCTTAATGCCAGCAAAACAATAATCTTTGGGTGCGAATTTTAATGAACCAGGGCCGGAGCATTTTTTTATGTTCCCGTTGTCTTATTACCTTGTTGTTGCTATTGTTTTTTTATTGTGTCATTTTCACTGTTCTTGAACCGAGGGTCTATTGGAAACAGTCTCTTTATCTTCATAAAGGTAGGAGTAAGGTCTACAAATACATTATCCTACCTAGATCCCACAAGTGGATTTCACTTGATTTTTTGTTGTTGTTGTTGTTGGCCGGAGCTTTTCTTAGTGAGTTTGATAGCATCATTTCTCATAGCGAGGCTAGGGCCGTAATTTAACAGTATTCAGGTTCTTTTGTTTGATAGGGAGTAAGCCTTGCAACTGAAGCAGTGCCCCACGGCAAGTCCTTCCCAATTATTACCGGTGCATCTGCTAAACTTGCCAATGCAACAGCCCAAGCTGCGTGAGTATTACTGTCTTCCCTACTGCTTAATACAAAGGGATCTTTATACAAATAGCCAGTCAGATTCACTATTTACTTTTCCTAGCCGCTATATATGTATATATATTATATGTTAATTATATACTGTAATACACATATACGTTAATTATATACTGTAATACACATATTATACATAAATTATATATCCGCTGGCTCTTTTTAGCGCTGACATTTATGTGCTTCTGCAGTAATTTTTGCATAGGTGGGACTTTGGACCCTAAGAAAACAAAGGGGGCTATTTTGGTTTGCCATAGAGGGGCTAGTCCAGGGTTTGATAAGTGCATGCAAGCGACATTAGTAGGCGCAGTTGGTATCGTTATACTCAACAGTGAATTCTTTGGAAATGAAATGTATGCTGAACCTTACTACTGCCCTGCAACGCTTATCAGTTACTCCGATGGACTTGAAGTCTTGGCTTATCTTAATTCAACAAGGTATAACAGTCTAAGAAACCGGCGTTATGCTAAACATGATAGTTGAATTAAATCTTCATGGCACAACAAAATTAAGTTAGCATACACGACTTAACCATGTTGTGTGAACAGGAAACCTATGGCTTACATTACTCGGCCAACAACTGAATTGGGAACAAAGCCTGCTCCAATTGTGGCTGCATTTTCATCAATTGGACCAAACAGGGTTACACCAGAGATTCTTAAGGTTTATATTGTTAGTTTCAAGTTTATTAAGGAAACGTTTCATTTCAATGAGTATTCATATGATACTATCTTTCCAGCCTGATATCATTGCCCCAGGAGTGAGCATAATAGCTGCTTATACTGGAGTACAACCGCCTACACAAATGGGTTTTGATGATCACCGGGTTAAATTTAACACAATGACTGGCACTTCAATGTCATGCCCTCATGTTGCTGGTGTCGTTGGCCTTTTGAAAGCGCTCCATCCAACTTGGAGTGCTGCAGCCATCAAATCTGCCATTATGACCTCCGGTAGGATTGCACAGCCCTTTCAATGCAACTTTTCTTAAATTCTTGATCATAAGAATGAGAACTAAATGAGTTATATATATGGAAACTTTTATATGATTTTGATGCCTTAATACTCTTATTCTTCTGCAGCAAGAACGCGAGATAATACTTTCAAGCCAATGACTAATTCAACTAACCTTAAGGTAACACCATTTGCATATGGAGCGGGAAACATATGGCCAAACCGCGCCATGGACCCTGGCTTGGTTTATGACTTAACAATCGATGATTATATGAGCTTTCTCTGTGCCCAAGGCTACAATGAGACGCAAATCAATATCTTCTCACAAGGGTACTTCAAATGTCCCGAGCCTATTAGTTTCATCAATTTGAACTTACCCTCAATCACAGTGCCCAAGCTCAACGGCTCAGTCATCGTGACTAGAACTTTGAAGAATGTAGGATCACCGGGCACTTACAAAGCTCGTATTCGCTCCCCAGCTGGAATATCTGTTGTTATTGAGCCAAACACTTTGGAATTCAACAAGATTGGAGAGGAGAAATCATTCAAGCTAACTCTGAAAGTTAAAGGAAATAAAGCTCCAAAAGATTATGTGTTTGGACAGTTAATATGGTCTGATGGCAAGCACAATGTTAGAAGTCCCATTGTAGTAAATGCTAGTTAAGAATGTGTTTGGTAGATTTCATTTTTCTGTAAAATACTATTCATTGAGTTAAAAGTATTCAAACAGCTTACTTGTCGAATTAATAATTTGCCAACATTAGTTAGTTATTTCAGCAATGTAATAAATGGCAATCATCTTAATTTATCTTAAAGTGCACTATATTAGTTTGTTCAACGCTTTATCATGAGATTGTTTTTGTGAATGGCTCAATGAGTAATGGAGCTCGTACTGCATTCTATTTATAGCGATATTTACATAGATGAGATAACTAAATCATCTATATGAGATGAGTAGACACAAGAGTAGATAAGAGTCGTAATATATCAATCATTTCCCCGACCAAACACAACTATTTCCTCCTTGGTTCTAGACTATGTACTTGAACGATTTTCCACCTCACTACCTCTTGCTTTTCCCTTCACTATTGTTGGGTAACGCCAACATCCTGTCTATCACAATGTGCATTTCGGAGATGGCTCAGCCTGGAGTCATGATCGAACATGACCTTTGCATAATGGATTTGGTTAAGAAATAAAATTGGCTTTTGCTATCAACTACTCCCTCTGTTCCATTTTATGTGAACCTATTTTCTTTTTTAGTCCGTTCCAAAAACTGAAAACAGTTGAATCCTTCATGATCTCGAACAAGATTTACACGAGAAACCCTAAGATGAAATGATCGTATGAAGAGAAACGGACTTGAGCTGAATAGAAATCTTTTATTAATCTGTAAAAATCTGTACAAAAATAATGGAAAACTCTGTATTTATATTTATAACAAATCGGGTCTAATTAAATAAAAATGGACTGGGTCTATTAAGGGGGCTGCTTTATCAACTGCAACTTCTTCAAGTGGGCCTCTTCTATATTGGGCATGTGTAATGTGTTATGGGCTCCAACACCCACCTCAAGCTGGAAGGGGAATCCATTCCAAGCTTGGAGATAAAGGCCTGTTGGCTGCTACATAAATGGGGCTTAGTAAAAATGTCAGCCAGTTGAGAATGAGTAGAAATAGAGCGCAGAGTAATGAACCCAGCTTTCAAGGCATCCCGAACAAAGTGACAATCCACTTCAATATGCTTAGTACTTTCATGAAAAACAGGATTCTTGGCGATGTGTATGGCAGATTTGCTATCACAAAAAACATCAACAGGAACAAGATCAGCCACACCAAGCTCACCCAAAAGGCGAAGGACCCATGAAACCTCAGCAGCCAATAACTTGAGTGCCATGTACTCAACCTCAGCAGAAGATAGAGCAATTGTGGGATGTTTCTTAGACTTCCAGGCAATGGGGCAACCACCAAGAAAGACAATAAGGTCACTAACAGACCGATGAGAATCAGCACAACTTGCCCAATCTGAATCACAATAACCTTGGAGAGAAAAATCAGCAGAATTACATAACAACAAACCAAGTGAGGGTCATCCAGCCAAATACCTCAATACATGATAAGCAACATCCAAATGGCTCAACCGTGGGGCAGACATGTACTGACTCAAATGTTGAACAGCAAACGATATGTCAGGTCTAGTATGCAGCAAGAAATTTAACTTCCCTACCAACCTTCTACAGACAGAAGGATCAGGCAAACAATTCTCCAGAATTAGTAGACAACTTAACATGAGGATCTAGGGGAGGAAACAACAGGAGTAACAACAGAACAATGAAACTCAGAAAGAAGTTCCACAAGGAACTTGTGTTGAATAACCAAAAAACCATTTTCTTGCTTGACAACCTCAAGGCCAAGAAAAAAATAAATTTCACCAAGATCTTTTATCTTAAACTGATCATCTAAAAACTATTTCAAGGCAGCAATTTCACATAAATCATCCCCATTCACCAATATATTATCAACATAAACAGCTACGATGGTCAAGGAAGTCCCATGCAATTTCCGAAACAAAGAATAGTCATTAACACTAGGATGAAAACCCCTAGACTGAAGAGCTGAAGATAGCTTAGCATACTATTGTCTAGAAGTTTGTCTAAGACCATAGAGGGATTTATTGAGCTTACAAGCTAAAGGAGAAGTAGAAGGAGAGGACTGAACAGTTAGACCAGGGGGTATTTTCATAAAGATCTCTTCATCAAGATCCCCATGTAGAAAAGCATTGTTAACATCAAGTTGGAAGACTGTCCAATGTCTCTTGGCTGCTATGGACAACAAACATCTAATGGTGGTCAACTTGACCACTAGAGAGAAAGTTTCAGTAAAATCTATTCCTTCCTGTTGGCTATTCCCTCGAATCACCAATCGAGCCTTGTATCTCTCAATGGAACCATCAGCCCACTATTTTATCTTGTAAACCCATTTACAAGGTATAGCCTCCTTCCCTGATGGAAAAGGCATTATAGTCCAGGTGTTATTAGCATCTAAATATTGAAACTCCTTCATCATGGCTTCTTGCCAAGCGGGATTTGACACAGCTTGATGATAAAATTGAGGCTCCAACAAGCAATTAACATCAGAAGAGGGTAAGACATTAGAACCAGAAACAGAGGTGCATACTCATTAAAATAAATAGGAGTTTTGGAAGGCCTATCAGATCTTCGAAGAGGAGGATTAGGAACACAGGATGGAACATGAGAAGAAGAAATAGAAGAAGAGGTAGAAACAGGAATGGCAGCAGGAATATTGTCAGGCATTGGTACTGGATCAGGCATAGAAAATGGGGGGAGTGGAGGAAACAAAGGAGCAGAAGTAGATGCAGCAGAATAAGGAAATATGTGTTCATGGAACACTACATCTGTAACGATCCATTCGGTCATTTTGAGCTCTAGCGCGGTGTTCAGTAATCCGAGGCCATGAGCAGCTTCATTTCAGGTATTATGACTTGTACACATGGTCGAAATTGAATTTTGGGAAGTTTAGAGCCGATTTGAAAAGAGAATTCTTATTTCGGAAGCTTTAAGTTGAAAAAATTGATTAAGATTGGATTTTTGAGTAAACGACCTCGGATCGGGATTTGAAAGTTCCAATAGGTTTATATGATAATTTCGGAGTTGGGCGTATGTCCGGATCGGGTCTTGGAAGACCTATGAACGTTTTGGCACCTATTGTGGAAGTTAGCATTTTGGAGGAATTTCATAAGTTTGGCTTGAAGTGCATTTTAGTATTATCGATGTCCGTTTGAGATTCGTAGTCTGTGGATAGCTCCCTATGGTGATTCTGGAGTTGGGAGCACGATCGAAAGTGAATTCGGAGGTCCGTAGGTCATTTTGGAGTCATTTGACTAAAGATAGAAATTTGAAGGTTGTTGAGGAGTTTGACCGGAAGTGGACTTTTTGATATCGGGGTCGGATTCCGATTTCAGAAGTTGGGATACGTCTGTAATGTCAAATATGACTTGTATGCAAAATTTGAGGTCAATCGGACGTGATTTGATAGGTTTTGACATCGAATATAGAAGTTTGAAATTCTAAAGTTCATTAAGCTTGAATTGGAGTGTAATTCATGGTTCTAGCGTTATTTGATGTGACTTGAGGCTTCGAGCAAGTCCTTAGTATGTTTTTAGACTTGTGCGGGTGTTTGGTTTGGAGCCTCGGGAGCTCGGGTGTGATCCGGGATAGCTTCAGAGTGATTTGCTAAGGAATGTGAGTGCTGGTACTGGTATGATCGCAATTGCGATGCATTGGTCGCAAATGCGACCTTGCATTTGCGAGCCTGGGCTCTAGGGGGAAAGTTTGCAATTGCGAAAGGAGGATGGAATTTGCGAGGCTATGATCTTCGCATTTGCGAAGAAGTTTATCGCAAATGTGACCAGGGAAGGGTAGGCTAGGCTTCGCATTTGCGGAGCTTTTGTCGCAAATGCGACATCGCAATTGCGAGCCTGGAGTCGCAAATGTGACTTCTGCGTCCAGTGTTTTGGCTTTTTATTCCTAGATTTAGCCCATTTCCCACTTGGCCTTAGGCGATTTTTTAGAGCATTTGAGGAGGGATTCCATCATCATAAAAGAGGTAAGTAATTTCTACACATCATAAGTTAAATACATAGATTATGGGTGGATTAACATGTGAAAATTAAGAAAAAATCAAGGGGTTAGATGAAAAACATAGAATTTGGTAAAAACGAGATTTAACCATGAAATTTATTGGGGAATGGAGTAAAAATTATATATTCTTGATCCTTAGGTTATGGATAACAATTGTCTTCAAAAAATTTCCGGAATCGGGGAACGTGGGCCCGGGGATAAATTTTAGGAATCTTGCATTTAGAATTGGAAAATTGGTTTAATAATTAGGATATGAACTTTTGAGCATGTATTAACTATTTCTTACCCTATTTGAATAGTTTTGGATCGTACAGCTCCAAATTGGAGGTTTGAGTGCGTTCTTGAATCAGAATATAGGCTTCGGAGCAAGGTGAGTCTCCTTTCTAACCTTGTAAGAGGGAATTGTCCCATAGGTGAGTTAATTGGTTATGTGCTCCTATCTGTGGGGGCTACATATGCACGAGGTGACGAGATTTCGTGCGTAGCGACTACTATGCTATTGTCCTGGTAGTCTAGGACCAAAAAAGCATGTTATACTTGGATTAATCGTAAACTTATTAATAGCTTAAATTTCTTAAATCACATTGAATTAGAAAATAAATTTCTAAAAGGATTAAACTTCACTTTTCTTTAATGGTTAAAAGAGGATAGACTTTCTTTGGATAATTGCTCCGTGTGGACTCTTGATTAACTGTCTGTGTGTGTTTAATTTTGGAGCGGGCTGAACGCCTCGGCAGATTAAATAGATGCATCTATGGTTCGCGCCATTTGACCCTCGGCAGTGTACAATTTATATTTCTGTTGGAGCGGGCAGTCGATCTTGGCATGATTTGAGCATGCTTGTATAGATGCCTTGAACTTATTAAAGTTGTTATTGCCTCTTCATGGCTTGAGAATATTTGGATAAATAATGATAAGGAATTTTGGAAATTTCCTATAAAAGAAATAATTGTTTACTTGTTTCCCTCTATTGGATTAAAATCATGTTTGTAAAAATTCCATGATTTAATGTATTATTGACATCATTATTGGACCACTAGTAGGTGTCGAAGTCGACCAACTCGTCTTTACTTCTTCGAGATTAGATGGGATAATCATTGAGTACACGTTATTTTCGTACTCATACTATACTTCTATGCATTTTTGTTGCACAGGTATATGTAACTCTAGAGGCCTATTGGGGGCAGCAGCACGGATGATTCGGGGATTAGGTGAATGGCATTATTCAAGGTGGCCCGCAGCTAGCATAGTCCCTTCTAGTATATTGTATTTACTTTCTGTCCACTGTATTCCAGACGGATGTTGTAATTTATTTTCTTTTGAGTAGATGTTCATGCACTTGTGACATTGGGTTCTGGGATGGTTATAGGATTTTTCAATATTAAGTTTGTTAAAGACTCCATGGTTATTTCTGTAAAGTTCATTATTTGTTATTTAGTGTGTAAACAGGAATGACTTCAGTAAATATTAAAATTGGAATTTAATTAAGTATTTTAGTTGGCTTGCCTGACAGCGGTGTCCGACGCCACCATGACCCTTAGTGGATTTTGGGTCGTGACAACATCCCTTGAGTGAAAAATGATTGATCTGGAGAGGTTGAGCAACTTGTAAGCTTTCTTCCCAGAACTATATCCAATGAAAACAGATGGAATAGTCCTAGATTTGAACTTGTCTCTATAAGGCTTAGGACAACAACAAAACATAGACACCCAAAAGCATTCAAATGTGCATATGAAGGAGAGGAACCATGCAACAACTCAAAAGGAGACTTGTGTTGAAGTAGAGGGGAAGGAAACCTATTGATGAGGTAGGTGGCAGTCAAAACACACTCACCCCAATACTTGAGAGGCAATTTTGATTGAAAGAGGAGTGACCGAGCAGTTTCAAGTAGGTGTTTATGTTTCCTCTCCACTACACCATTTGGTTGTGGTGTATGTGAACAGGAAGTCTGGTGAAGAATACCTTGAGTAGAGAAAAAGGATTTAGCCTCATTACTTCCTCCCAACTCAAAAGAATTGTCTGATCTCACAATTTTAATAGAGAGGGAAAACTGAGTGCTGACCATAGCAAGGAAGGATTTCAAAATAGAGAAGGCATTAGATTTAGAAGAAAGCAAGTGGGTCCAAGTGGCCCTAGTAAAATCATCTACAATGGTCAGAAAATACTTAAAATCATTATAAGTTGGAGTGTGATAGGGTCCCCACAAGTCTACATGAATCAATTGAAAATGAGTAGTAGAGTGAATGGTGTTTTCAGGAAAGAGTAATCTTTGTTGCCTAGTCATGGGACAACTGGAACAAATAAAAGATTGTTTGCGAGGCAATTTATCAGAAAGAAAAGAAATATGCTTCATTTTAGCAAAAGGAGCATGTCCTAACCTCAAATGCCATGCATGATCAATAGACAAGGCATAAGTAGAAATATTAGCACACACAAAAAGATATAAAAGAGAACTACTCTTATTCTTTATATCAACATTGGCAGTTATAGTATTTACAGAGGAATTAGAAGAAGAAGCATCATAGTCACAAAGATCATTGGGTTGAAGAATGTAGAGACCCTTCTGAAGTCTATCAAGCACCACTAGCTTTGTCAGAAAAGGGCCCTGCAACAAAGCACAAGCATATGCAGTAAAAAAATGTATTACATTTAATATGAACAAGTAGTTGATTCAAAGAGATGAGATTATAATGAAACGAAGGAACAAGTAAGACATTAGGAAGAGAAATGGTTGGAGAAAGACAAAGAGAACCAGTACAATGAACCTTAACTTTGTACCCATTAGGAAGAGTCACAAGGTAAGGCAAAGGTAAGGGCTTAATATCAGTTAGTAAAGATTGATGAGGGGTCATATGATTAGTAGCACTAGAGTCTATGATCCAAAAATCATCCTCTACTTTAGTAAAATTGCGAACATAAGAAGCAGAATTACTGGAAACAGAAGTACCTATCAGATCTGCAAAGTTTGATGAACCAGAAGGAATGTCTTGAGAGGCAGAGGACATCTTGGATTGTTGAAGCAAGTTGAGCAGTTGATCATATTGTTCTTTTGTCATAATGTTGCCCCCAATGTCAAGTGGAATCACCTTGGAGCTCTCAGAAGCAGAGTTATCAACAGCTCACATGTCAGGTGGATCAGAAACTTGAGCAAATGCAGCTGACCTTCTGAACTTGGAGCCAAAACCTGGAGGGTACCCATGCAGCTTTTAGCAGTTTTCAATTAGATCCCCAGGCTTCTTACAATATCGGCACATTAGACTATAATTCCCCTTCTTAGTAGGATTAACATTTATCCTTTGAGTAAAAGGCCTTTGAACTCTAGTACTCTCCCTAGTAGTGTCAAATTGCATCCTTGAATGTATAGGTTTCTGAACATTTGTGTTGAAGGAGGCAGATTCTGAACTAAAAACTGAATTTGAAATTTGAACCTCGGCTTGGCTCTCATCCTCAATCAGCATAGCATACACACTGTTAATATCATGCAAAGGTTTCATTAGAAGAATGTTTCTTCTAACCCTAGTGTAGGTTTCATTTAACCCCATCAGGAATTGATAAACCTTCCGCTCATCTTCGATCTTCTGAAAGGCCTCTTTACAACCACATGTACAGTCTGGATAAGTGATTGAATAAGCCAACTCATCCCAAAGCTTTTTAATGCGACTGAAATAGGAGGCAATGTTAGAGGAGCCCTGGGAGATGGAAGCAAGGTCCTTCCTGATTTGAAACACCTTAGTCCCATTCGCTTTCCCATATCGTTGTTCAATTTCTTTCCAAAGTTTTTAGCAGATTCTGCATACATCACACTCTCCCTAATCTCAGTGTCGAGACTAGTTAGTATCCAAGCAGTCACCATGTTATTACATCGGACCCAGGGTTCAAACAACACAGGGTTTTCACTAGGTTTGGGGATTGTCCCATTGATTATCCCCAATTTATTCTTACATGATAATCCAATTACCATGCTTCATCTCCAGCCCCCATAACACGTGCCATTAAAGGTCATTGTGACTAAAATTGTGCCAGGTGAATTAGACGGGTACAGGTACAAAGGGTGAGACGGTTCAACAGAAGAAAAGTTAATTGAGGTTGAAATAGTAGTGGCAGTAGGAGTAGACGATTTGTCAATAGGAGCCATGAAAACAGTTGAAAAATTTAGGTTTGAAGAAAAATTAGGGGTTTCACAAAGTCAGTGAATTGAAAAAAAAAATCGAAACTGAAGGAAGAACACTTAGCTTTGAATCTTCTGTCGAGATTGAAAGAAGACCTCGGCTATCACGCCCCAAAATCCGAGGAGCGTGACCGGCGCTCAACCGAATAAACCCGACCGAGCAAGTCTGTTAGGTCTCATTCTACCCAAACTAACTCATGAATAAATAGGAGATGGACTCCATTAATCAAATTCTATAAACATATCATTAACGATTTTCATTTCATTTTCATTAGCAACTTCATTCGTCACTCTAAAGGTATTACAAGTTGTATACATCATTGCCAAATATTAATATTTCTGTTTTAATTTCCAATATCCAACACTACCCACAACCTGTCTACGGAGCCTCTAAATACAACTAAAGAATAATATGGAAATGCCAGCAACAAGGCTCCGGCTATACCTTCCACAAATACCAAAATAGAATTCGGAAGAAAAGCGGCATGAGCCACGTAGGGCCTCGAGCGGAACAGGGCTCACCAATACAGCTGACGGAAAGTGGAGAAGGTGCTACTATCAGTGGACTGGAGTACCTGCTATAGAACCACCTACAATCATAACACGAATGTAGCACTCCCGGCAAAAGGGACGTCA
>MU741761.1:12841-43732 GCA_026770625.1 Nicotiana glauca
ATTCTGGAACTCCAGTATCATATGCTGCTGGAGTTTCAGCATACTTATTCTGGAACTCCAGTATAATATGCTGGAGTTTCAGCATACTTATTCTGGAACTCCAGTATAATATGCTGAAGTTCAAGTATACTTATGTTGGAATCCAGTATAATATACTGGAGTATTTTCCGGGCTTGAACAGTATTTTCGCTCAAATTTATCTTCATAAAAAAAAAAAAAAAAGGCTAAATTTCGCTTACTTTTCAAATATTTGAAATTGGGCTATTTCTGCAACTACTATTTGTAAATCTTCCTGTTTTTTAATTTCTACACTTCCAACAAAATACCAAGGCGCTAACATAGAGCTACAGTTTCCAAAAATGGCAGACCGCGAGCATCCCCGTCTCGTTCTCCATAAATTTCTTCCTTTAGATCTTTGCAAGGTCCATTTCCACATTTACACACTTATAACAGTCATTCTTTTGATAATTTTACACAGTACACGTGAAGAAATTTGTTTCCTTTTTATTTTAATTAATTGCAGGAGTTAGAGTTTATACACAAGAGCTGTTGCACGGTAGGGTACAGGCCCAATGTGTTGTCTACAACACTATCTCATCTTATTGCCACTAACTTTGCCCATTTCATCTTGCCTATCATTCCTATTCGAGGTTTCATTTTTTGATCTTACGTCTTTTTTTATTTATTTAAATTCTTGAAAAATCTAGTGTTTTAGCTTTTGTCATTTTTATTTAATTTTTTATTTCGCTTTTATAGAGAGGCTAAGGGAGAAAGCAGAGGAGTATTTTGGGTGCCAGTATGAGTTGTTTGTTGAATTCACTGGTCTAATCAGGTTCAAACTCCCACTTCTTTCCCTTCTATATAAACTTATTATATATCCTTCTTAAAATTATCTCTCCCTATTTGAGCTTCGCAAAGCATATTCAGTCTCAAGCCCGGATAAAAGAGGATAGTTAGGTAGGCAGGGTGGAGGTTGAAAATTTACACTGTGGAAATAGGGCAAAAACTATTTTTTGGTTATTATATAAGCTAATTGAATCCCCTCGCCATAAGGGGAAATATTAGTAAAGTGGTAGAAGCGGTTAAAAAACTGCTTTAGGTCAGCTTCAAATCCCAAGTGTGACATTCTTGAATAACCTTGGTTAAATTCTTGGCTCTGCCGCTAAGTGTAGTGTAATGACCCCAATTTCTCAACACAAACACAAACTTGTATATTATAAACACTTAATTGAATTACACTGAAATAGGAAATACTAATAGAATAAAGAACAACAATTAACTAGGAATTAGAGGAACAAGGAAAGAATGACCAGAAGGGGATGAGAAGTTTCTGACACTAGAAAGATAGAGATGAGGAGCATAGACTTTGCCTAAGCATAATCACAATTCTCAAAAGTGTCGATGAACCCCTTTTATCCATTTGTCATGTGCTTCCCTACTCAACCTGGATCGCAAGCAAATCTCTTGTTGGGCTGTCTAATTTCTTGGACCTTTCGTAGTTTAGCCCTAAGCCCACATAAGCATTATCTTAGTTATCCATCTTCACAATAATACTCCCCTACTCAATAAGAACCTTGTCCTTAAGTTTCGAGTCAAGAAATCTCGGGATCAAAGGCTTTGGTAAACTAGCTCTAGTTATATTGATTTCAATAGGCGTGAAGTTCACCGGATGGCAGGCACCTACAAATTTCTCTTGAGCAGAATTAAGAGCACTATACCAAGCTCTGTTCATGCCTGGCACAACAATAGTGACTGCATAGTTACAGTGTACTTCATTTTGGAGAAGGTCATAATGAGATAAATCCTATATTCCCTTTGAATACTTCATAGGCCACAAAAACACTGGAACGAATAGCAAAGTAGCTATTATTCTACAGATGAATTCCACTAGAATCATCTCTACTTGCACTTGCTTTATTAGAGTACTAGTTAACTCTTGAGGCATGAATAAATGTGTATCTACTCCAATGACGTGCAGATTACCATAAACTGATTGTGAGACAAAACCGAGTATGTTGCATTGCTTTACTAACACAAGCTTGGTACTGAACTGGGGTCCTATTGCCAAAGTTATCCGGTCTCCTAGAGTATGCCCTTGTCGCATAGTCATAGTGGCTGTGATGATCTTTGAAGCTTTAGGCGTAACTTTTACTTTCTCATGTTGGTCAACATATGGGTCTTCAAGGTCAAAAGGCAAGAGACAATCAAGGGGCTTTTCAACTTTGACCCATTCGGGTGTATCCAAGCAATTATAGTATGCCGTAAAAACTTTTTATTGCAGGAGCAACCACAAATAAGATCTAAAAATCTAACATTGGAAGAAGTTACAATAAGAGTTACAACATCTCCAAGCATAAGAGTGGAGTTACCAAAGATCTTATCATTTGAAGCACTAACATAAGCAAAACACAAGCATCTGATAGCTCCTATTCTAATTGAGGGATTCCCATCAGCAGGACTAAGGGTGCACTGGCTTACTAGACTGGACAGACTCAAAAGCTCCAAAGCTCCAAGAAGTATCTCATTGAAACCACTATAGATGGTAGTTGGTGGTACATAAGACTCAAGCACAGTACCCTCTTGTCATCGAGTATCCCTTTCCCGTTGTCCAACCAACTAACTTCGACATACACATACTTATCAATCAGAATAATCATGACGAAATCTAGAGAGAACCATGACAGATATTTAAAAACCCCCTCATGTTTTCTCAACCGAAGGTTAACCGGTGTAACAAACTTGTTAACCACATGAATAGACCGTCCATGATATTCAACACATTTCAGAAGTCTCAAGAGATCGTTGTCCTAATACTCAGAAAGCTTAAACACATGCTGCCTACTCGGATCTGAGAGTGTAGAGTGGTCCTTTAACCTCCTTTGAGGTGACTGCACCCTGATTAAAGCAGCAGAACCATGATTAAATGGGCAGTCTAATCCAAGTTCATCAGGTAAAAATTGATGCAAACAAGACTCCCCCAAGAATTGGGCAAGCCTAAGTCGATGTCGAGGGAAAAGTTTTCTAGGATGTCCAATAAGCAATTGATTCCAGCAACCATCTAAAACTTTGTGAATATCAAGCAGGACAAGGTCACAGGGAAAATAGACTGTAGAATTAATCCATAATGAAGGCTTCTCTGGCTTAAGATTCTTATGCATAACAACCATGAAATAGCAATTAGGGCTATAGTTGGATTCTGTCCAAAATTATCAGCAACGTCGTTCTCTAACGAATATCCTTGGGAATTGTTCTATCAAATAGCTTCTCTCCAGCTCCTAGTTTCATCACAAAGTGCAGAGATTACATGTCCTCAAAAGATGATGTTCCACTTTGATATTCAATCCTCCTATGATCTACTCTTAAACCAATTGCATCACATGAATTGCTGATACTTCAACCGCAATCACCTGCAGTTCGAGCAACTCCAACTTTGTCCTTGCTGTTGAGTGTGAATAATTAGAAGGGAGGTATGTGATGCCAACCACATCACTAGCCAAGACATTCAATGAAATTATGAATCCATTTTCGCTTCCACCTTTCCAAGGATAACCAGATAGAATTACAATTTCTTGGACCATATTTCTGTATAGTATCAGAGCCAGCCCATCCTTTCGGAGGGAGGAACAATTTATTAAATATGTCTGAGTCATTTCCATCATCCTCTTCCCTTGCAAAAATGAATATGTCCCCTACTCTATATAAAACCTTGTCCAAAAAATATGATTACCTCTATGAAGTCGATATCCTATCCGATGAACAAAAAGTATCTTCCACTGAACTACCCCTCATAAACCCTTACTCAGCTTTTGCCAAAAAATCATTTGCACCATGGACCCAATCCGTTCCTTAGTCTAACACAGACCAAAAGGAGTCAAAGAATATGTTGCTGCCTCAAAACTTGACCAGCATCCTATTCTTGCCACTCGAGAGAAACAATTTATTACCCTCCAAATTCCAGATGATTTTCCCAGACAATGGAGATTTCATGGGTTTACCCATATCCATTTTGGTGCTATCCCAATTGCTCTGACTTATCATGGAAGAAAAGGTCAACCTGTTGTTGCTCGACTTTCTCTTCTACATACGAGATACTTGGAGTACCAACATGCAAATTTGGGTACTGCAGAAGTTACCTTGAATGCAAGAATTGTCTTCATAACTATCTTTCCAAATTTCAACATGTCCCTTTATGACCCATACTTAACCGAAGCACTAAAAATCCAAGTCCAAATCCAAGGTGCCCCACAAGCCAAAGATTCTATCCAAGCTACTCTTCATCACCAAATGGCGTGGCGGGTCCGAAATCATGCCATAGATCTCTGCCTCCCCCGAGGAGAAAATGCTTTACTCTTGAATATTGATGCTACCAAAGGAAACACCATGTGCACCCAAATACCCAGGCAAATTTTCAGAGATGAGCTTGTCAAAATTCTTCCTGATTCCTGGATCACAAATTACTAAAAGCTAAGAGAACCAGAGGAACCTCTGCAATCTACAGTGTTATTAAAGGCGAAAAGCGCAAAAAAGCTCTAAGGTCCGTTGGGACTTTAAGCGCAAAGCGCAAATAAAGCGTGGACTTTAATGAAAAAAAGCGTAACTGGAGAAAAAGTAAAAATATGGATATGTAGTCTAAGACTAATAATTATAATCACAAATAACAAATATATGGAAAAAGAAATTGGAAAAAATTTACGATAAAGTGAAATATCAATTATTTAATGTTGCCTTTTCAGGATTACACTCATTGGCAAGTAAAAGTATGCCTAAGAGCTTTGATGCGATACTAAAGCGCCCACAAAGCGAGGCGAAACACTCAACATGTTTTGAGCCTCGCTTCAGGGCTTAAGCGCGCCTTTGACCACACTGGCAATCTGGTGAACCAACTTTTACCAAAAGAAATGACAAAACCGTTTGCATAAGCTTTGACCATTCCCATCTCAAAAAAACCCAATAAAACCATCTTCTCTTGCCAAATGATTTAACCTAAAGATACAATAGATACATACCCTGAACCTAACGGAGAATTCTTCTGGAATATACAAAGCATCATGGAAGAACATGACTGTTGTCAACTTTTTGACAAAAAAGGAAAAATAGTGTGGTGGTTCAAATGTCCCTTTACAGGACATTGCCCTTGCGATCTTGGTTGCGCCTGCCAAGACTGTTTAGAAGACCCAATTGGAGAATATGATGAACACCATCTACGTCATTGGGAAAGATTTGGCCTTAACAAGACCAAACCTAAATCCAAAAAAAAGGGAAAACCACTGAAAAGCAATTTCGAGCCAAATATGAAAATAAAGTTCCTTCAATTGGCTCATTGAGCCGCCCAGGTAAATATGAATTTCTTGTTAATTACAAATCCAATGAATGGCCAAAATTGCCAGAAAAATTCACTCCAAGCTGGGAAGATAGTGAAGCCACCCCAAAACCCAAACCACATCAGCCCGTAACCCATAATCCAAAAAGCCACCTGAACCTAGAACTTCCAGACACCCACAAATATTCATGTTGAGCCCTTCAAGTTCCAGTCATTCTCAAGATTTTCCTCCACTTCAACCTTTTAAAAAGGACGGTATCAGCCATGCTCCAAAAATCCCCAAGAAAAACATGGTACTACCTTCTGAAGAAAAACCCCAACGAGTGACGTCGAAGCAACAATGAACCGACAATCAGAAAATTCCATCTGCCAAAACAAAGTGCTTAACAATATTGGCAACACCATAAAAAATGTGGCCCATGCACAAAACAAGTTAATGAGCAAAGTGGAAACAATTGAGAAAAAGATGGAGCAGGCATCGTCTTAGCATGCAGGACTAATCAAAGCCTTGCAACTAAGTTTGGCAAATTTACAATACGAGATTTGTCCGCCAGGAACTTCCCTTTTCCAGTTCTTCCAACAACAACAAAAGGAGACGATTTCAATCAAGGAACAAATCCAACTTTTGAGAAATGACCGCTTTGAGTCACAAAAATCCCACTCTTCCCTTCAAAATCTACCTTCAATCCCATGTTAACACAAGCATATTCCCCACCAAAATTGGACAAGACTTTTTCTACCTTTCCTACTACCTCACAGAATCCTATCTCTTTCACCCAACCCTTAAAAGAAGAAGCTGAATTTGATATTGCAATAATGGTTTAGGAAAGGAAAGATGCTCTTTCAGCCAAGAAACAAACCAAGAAAAAGCGAGACCAAAGAGAAAGTTTAAAAGGGTCCAACCCCGAAAGTCTGATGATTTCTAATCAGAAGACTCCAGATCTCTATTTCTCTCCGCCAAGAAACATGTCAGAAGGAGATACCACATGGTCAGAATCTCTAAATTCATTAGACCATGATACAATGGAAGATAGCTCTCAATCAAGCAATGATTCCACAAACAAACTCTTACGAAGAAGACGATCCCCCAATATTTGTGAGCCAACCAAGAGACCCAGAAATATCTGAAGTAGAAGAGGATCAAGAAGGTATTGACGGATGAACCAATCCCAGAAAGAAGACATGAACCCATGGCGTCAAAACTAGTTGGAACTGGTTTCCACACTTTCACCTTAGATGACGTCAAGGTTTCAAAATGGCCTCAAAGGATCCAAGACTTCTATATTTGGATGGTGACAAAAAATTTGGTGGAATAAGGAAAGTATATCATCCTGTTAGAACTAACTTCATGGTTCTCAGGAATCCTCAGAGATTGTTGGAACTCACTTGGGATTCAAGACAAAAATGCTTTCCTTACATCCCAGGATTTTACCTTCAACATCAGGATCCTACATGAAGTTTTCAGTGGAGATACTGGCAAAAGACAGGAGAAAATGCGAAGACAATACTTCGAGATGAAGTGTGTGTCATTCGACTGAAATGACATTGACAGGCATTTTCAAATAATGGCAAAGTTATATTTTGAAATCGGCGGAGACATCAACCTGAAGCAAGCCTTTGTCTCTTCCCTTCCAAAGTTGTTGACAAGCTGAACCATGACCATCATTGAAGAAAAGTTTCAATCAATAATAGTCCCACAAGTCGACTACATCAGGCAAGCTATTTTCATAGCATTGGAGGACATTTGTACAAAGCGTTCAGCCCTAAAAAAATTATCCGGCACAATCCAGCGCTTGACAATGCATGTCGCAGATCCGATCTGATCACCGGAGCAGGATGTTCCTGCCACACATCTAGGTGACAGAAAGGATTCAGGAGGTTTAGATGGCCAAGAATTCCGGATGGAAAATCAAGGTCCAAGAGACGCACAAAATATTTCAGATGTAGAAGGCTAGGAAATTTTCACAAGAAAAACAGATGCTTTATTTGCCACAAGATTGGACATTTCACGAAATATTGTCCCCAATCAAGAAGATTTGTCAAACTCCTCGAAGAGATTGAAGATTACACTGGCATACATCTCGGAAAAGAGGAGGACCTTGAATCTGTATTCTCTGTGGATGATGAACCAAGTGAAGAAACTTTATTCTCTCTTGATATCTATGAAGATCAAGGTAATGATCACTACCAAATTTAAGAACCAGTGATCGTAGCCCGAGAAGAAATCAACGCTCTCGTAGTCGTTCCTCAAGTAGAACTCAAAGTCTATTCATCCAAATGGGATAAACCAACTCGAATTATTGCTTTTATCGACACTGGAGCTGCTTCCTCACTCATAAATCCTGTTGTCCTCCTTGATGATCAATGGGTGCTGCTTTTTAAGGATTTCAACGCTGCATCAAATGGAATCTTGAGCACAACTGTCATTACAAAGCACCCGGTCACAATTGAGTTCTTTCCAGGATTAAAGTACAGAACCAAGCTGATAGAGTATGATGTACCAGGAAAAGATCTTATTGTTGGATTCGACATTTACAGACAACTTAGAGATCAACTCCAGATCAAGGCTAACGGGATAGCTTTTAAAAAGCAGTTCAAACCTTATTATGAGATTCCAAGGCTATTCCAAATCACTAACGGCGAACAAATCAAAGAGATTGAGCAAGATCTCATTGTACATTCATGTGCTGAATCCCACAAGGATTTTGTGAAGAAAGGGAAAAGGCCGTTATGGAAAAACGAAGAGTTTTTTATCAAGCTCCCTTTCAAGAAGAATGAAAACATCAATCCAACAAAAGTAGTCATTTAGGCATGAATCCAGATCATCTTCAGCTTGTAAAGAAAGAGTGCGAAGAACTTTTGGAATTTGATCTAATAGAGCCATCAGATTCACAATGGGCATGCAAAGCATTTTATGTCAACAAAAGAGCTGAGCAGACAAGAGGAAAACTCAGGTTAGTCTTTAACTACCATCCACTTAACCATTTCCTCCAAGATGATAAGTTAGCTATCCCAAATAAACTCACTCTTTTCTCCCACTTAGCCAAAGCCAAATATTTTTCCAAGTTTGATTTAAAATCTGGATTTTGGCAATTGGGAATCCACCCTGAAGAAAGACCCAAAACAGGATTTTGCATCCCCGGTCATCACTTCCAATGGAAAGTCATGCCCTTCGGGTTGAAATCTGCACCCTCCTTGTTCCAAAAAGCCATGATAAAAATATTCCAACCCATTCTCCATACTTCTTTAGTTTACATTGATGACATTCCGTTATTTAGTGATACATTGGAGGAACATGTCAACTTGCTTCGTCAGTTTGAAGCATTGATAACACACTACGGGATCATGCTTTCAGCAAAAAAAGATCATTTTTTCCCAAAAGGAGATTGATTTTCTTGGAATGCATTTTGTCCAAGGTGCATAGAGTCCGGGACCACATATATGTCAAGAACTACTCAAATTTACAGATATCAGCCTTACAACAAAATAGATCCAACAGTTCTTCGGTATAGTAAATTATGTGAGAGATTTCATCCCAAATATCTCTACATACATTTCTCCACTCACAGAGATGCTTAAGAAAAATGCTCCATCATGGGGAAAGAAGCAAGATGAAGCTGTCAGGGAGATAAAGGAGATTTCTAAAAATGTCAAGTCCCTCTGTATCCCTTCAGATGGTAAGAAGATACTGCAAACTGATGCCAGTAATGAATATTGAAGTGCCGTTCTATTTCAAGAAAAAGATGGCTAGAGAAAAATATGCGGGCATGCTAGCGGAAAATTCAAAGAGGTCGAGCAACATTACCACTCCACCTTCAAGGAAATCCTTGCAGTAAAGAATGGAATCAAGAAATTCAATTATTTCCTGGTTCACACATAATTTCTAATAGAAATGGATATGAAGGCCTTCCCAAAGATCATCCAGACAAATGCAAAAACTATTCCCAATCCTCAAATTCTCAGATTGGCCCAACGGTTCTCTTCATACAAGATTCAAGTCAGGCACTTGAAAGGAAAAAATATTCTCGTAGATTTTCTGTCTCAACCGAAAGAATTCTCAAAGAGATTTTCCCCAGCAATACTGAAGCCAAAGCAAAAGCTAATCAGCCACATTTTCATGTTTTCAAATATACCAGGAACAAGTTCATCGAAGCCAACAGATTATCCACCGGAGTTGTTCAACCTCATGGATCCCTTTGATCCGTCAATTATTATGGAAAGAACTTATTACGAGCTCCAAGTTTTCCGGCAATATGGAGGATCCATTCTCAAGTCATATGGGGTCAATCCAGAATATCCGTTCTGCCATATATTCATAGCTCAAGCCAAGGATTTTCCACAAGAACTATTATGGTTTTTCTCGTACCTATGCCATCAGTATTATATTTTTATGGAATTCAAATGCAACGTCTTCAGGGATTTTGATCACACCGAACCAGCTCTTAAAGTATTTTTGCTATGGTTCAAACCTTGAAGATATTAGATAAAATGTTTCAATGATTCCTACACAGCAAAGGTATTCATGTTCCATAGGCCAGTGAAGATTATTAATGGAAAAGTCCAAGCGCAAGCAGAGGCATCATTCTAGTGGAAATTTCCTGTGTCCATTTTATCTATGGAAGAAAAATATAGCGAGGCACAAAGAATCGTTTTCCAGCAAAACAGGTGCATCCCGAGGGAGATATGGCCAAAAGATTGGGCAAGCTGGTAGTATACCAGCAATCATCCTCACTGGGAAAGAGTCCGGGAAGCAGCAAAAGAATATCAAACCCTATACGTAGTCACCCGAGAAAAGATTACTCACGACATTTTCAGATTAAGGTTGCGGATTACATCTCTCAATCCAAAAGTGAAAGAGCACAGCAAAAAAGGACCGTCAAGTTCCAGGCGCTACTATACAAAGTCTTTGAAAAGATGTCTAGAAGACAATCCTAGAATCAATGAAAGATAATTATCTAAATCCCTGCTAATCCCACCATAATCCTACATTACCTACCAAAAAACCCTCAAAAATCATCTACCCATGCCAAGACAAATTTTCACATCTTTCCATACTATCCGGGCCCCACTTCCACTTGTTTTCACATGCTTCCACATGCTTCGTCACATGCAACACCCTACTTTCACATGCCATCACATGCTCCCTCATCCTTTCACATGCTATACCATGTATATTTCACCCCTTTCACATGTTTTTATGAGCTTTTTAGTTGTTTTGCCTAAAGTCCTTCACATGCCAAGAGAGACACACTTGTAGATAAGTTTGCCATGTAAGATAGGCTTATTTTATAATGTAAGTTTGTCTTGTAGTAACCTCCTAGTCCTATATAAAGGGGGCCTTGTAGCAGTTGTAGGATCATCTTGTAACCTTTGTAAATCTTTTTGTGATATATTACATATGAATGCTTTCTAATGTGACTAATGTTAAAATTAATGTATTGTCTTGTCCCTATTTGTCCACATTTGTCTAGACTTGTTCACATTAGTTTATGAACTAGATTAGTAGCTACATATATGTACTAGGGTGTGAACTTATTTATGTAATGTGTGAACTTATGTGAACATAATTAGTATGTCCACATAAGAAGTAGACTAGATGCATGTAAGAGTTTTACTATAAATACCCCATGTATTCTAACCATTTGAATTATCAAACCAAATCAAGTGAAATTAAGAAAAGTGAATGAAAACTATACTTCACAAGTATAAACAAATTCTTTCTTTGATTTACTCTTTGATCACTAATCTTCCTACCTCAATCCAACAGATTGGTATCAGTGATCAAAGAAGAAATCAATTTGTTGGATTGAGGTAGAAAGATTAGTGATCAAAGAGGAAATCAAAGAGAGAATTTTTTTATATTTGTGAAGGATAGTTTTCATTCACTTTTCGTAATTTCACTTGATTTGGTTTGATAATTCAAATGGCTAGAATACATGGGGTATTTATAGTAACGGAAAAGGGTCAAAACTACTCCTATCGTTTGCTAAATGGTTTATAAATACCTTCTGTCCATCTATTCGTCCAAAAAAATACACGACGTTATTTCTATTAACAAAATTACCCCTCGAATTAACGGCAACAGATGTGAGCCCCACTTTTAATGACGTGTCAACGTATTACCGGGCCACGTGGCAATCACTGACTGAAACAACAATGGATATTATTTCGACCCACTTAACTGACCCGACCCAATAGCTTCCCCATTTTTCCGATCTTCTTCTTCTTCATTTCACCCAAACTGTCTCCCCCATTCATCTTCTCTCTTAAACCAAAAAATTCCTCTAAATTCCAAAACTTTCCAAATTCCAGAACTTTTCACTCATTTCCGGTTTGCAGTCTCCCTCCCACTCCCAAAACCCCAACGAGCAAAACTTAACAGAGAAATAAACTAATTTTTGACAAAATTCTACTTATTTGAATTGGAAAAACCGTAGATTTGATAGAATGGGGAAGCCAGAAGTTTTGGATGGGGAATTCTTCTATGACCGTCAAATCCAGCCTATTTTTTTTTTTTTTTTTGTTTTCACTGCAACCTGTTATGCCTTTTTAATGCCAGAAAAAGAAACAAAAAGGAAAACTTCCAAGGCAAAGGATTTGGCTGAGGCTTCGAAAGTCGCCGGAAATTTAAAGGCAAAGGGAAGTCATATTTCAACGAGAAAACGTTTTTTTTCAAACTTTTCCATATAAATGAATACATTGGGGTGGTCCAGATTTGTGGTGGTTATGGAGGAAAATAGGAGTGGTGAAGGAAGAAGATGCTAACTATTTTTCTTTTTCTTTTTTAAGTTAAAAAATAATTAGAGCGGGTCAAATAATTGGGACGGATATATTCTGCCCATAATTTTTGTTTGACCCAATAAGCCACATGGCCCAGTAATACGTTGACACGTCATTAAAAGTGGGGCTCACATCTGTTGCCGTTAAATCGAGGGGTAATTTTCTTAATAGAAATAACGTCGTGTATTTTTTTGGACGGAGGGTATTTATAAACCATTTAGCAAACGATAGGGGTAGTTTTGGCCCTTTTCCGTTATAGTAAAACTCCTACATGCATCTAGTCTACTTCTTATGTGGACATACTAATTATGTTCACATAAGTTCACACATTATTACATAAATAAGTTCACACCCTAGTACATGTATGTAGCTATTAATCTAGTTCATGAACTAGTGTGAACTAGTGTAGACTAATGTGAACTAGTGTAGACAAGTTTGAACATATGTGAACAAGTCTAAACAAATGTGGACATATGTGAACTAATGTGGACAAATGGGGACAAGACAATACATTAATTTTAACAATGGATGGAAAGGCCGGTCCATGTATGAAAATAGAGTAAGAATAATCTAAGAAAGTTAGCTTATTGTAGTACGAAAGTTTTTTGAGTTATAAACAGCTAACGTTGGTTATAGTACAAAAGTTTTCTGAGTTGTGTAGCTTGGCAAGCCGTCCCTTATGGATTTTTGAAGCCAACCCCTTTGTAGGAAAATTTTTGCGACTATAAGCAAATTAATTATTTGTGTAGCTTGGCAAGCCATCCCTTATGGGTTGTTGATGCTAGCCCCTTTGTAGGGAAGCTTTCGTATCTATGATTTAGTTTGCTTTCTTGGAGTCTCTTGCTTTGTTACTGTGATACAATAAAGCAAATCTCCCCATAGGTCGTCCATCGAGCGAATCACAGTCCAACATGAACAGATAATAAGCATACCGAATTCAACTCGATAGCCAATATTTTATAGGGTGATGTGGTACTATGCAACTAGAAACTACAAGTCAAAAATCACATAGTGATGACTGCTTAATCATTAACGCGAACTTTTCATCCCGAGCTGTTTTTTCATAACCAACAAACAAAATTTCGTCAAGAACATACTTCTCAATATCTGAGACCCCACTAGCCATCATGAACTGCTTATCAAAAAATTTCAACAGGCATGGACTCCTGTGAATGTGAAGCGATATGACATTCTCAAATGGATGTGTGACTTCAGCAGGGCTCACAATCTCTTTCGTCACTACATCCTCTCCACTAGTAAAAGGTACCAGAAAATTAGTTGTATTTATTTCAGCTTCAGTATCGCAAGCAAATGCCGTAGTAGTTTTTTTTGATTTTGCACCGGGTGTCCGAGTCTCTAAGAGCCCCGACTAATCCCGGGGGTGCACAGGCCCTCGGCAAGGAGTTTCCCGCAAGTGCACCACGGTTAATTCAGGTTTTACCCAGTCCGATGACCCTCAGAAATTGTTTGCACCCAGTGGGTTTCGAACTTGAGACCTTGAAAGGGAGAAAATCTCAAGGCTCAAGTCAATTGCCACCAGGCCAACCCCCGAGGGCTAACAAATGCCGTAGTAGTTGGAGAGACATAGTTCTTGTCAATGGTTTGTGTGGGATTTCCATCAAGCACCCTATCTTCTTGTGAGTCGCCATCTTCCAAGTCAGATTTTGGTTTCATCACCTTGAAAGGTGACCGACATTTCCTCGAACACCTTGTACGCTAGGTTCAAGTTGTTCCTGTCCGAATGCTTATTCCAATATTGAGGCGAGAGCGAGGTCTTAATGTTGCACCACGATGGAATAGTCGTAGCTCGTGCTATAAAATTCTCCACGGGCTTGCATTGCTGGTGAACGACTAAGCACCCACTAGGTGCTTCTCTAGTTCGGGCACGAAAACACAACTTCAATTTCTCCTTAAAATGATTCCAATAAAAAAATTGCTCATTTCAAAACAGCCAATCAAACCAAGCAAAAGCTTCGCCATCAAAGTAATGGTAAGGAAGAGGTAACCAGTCCTTCTCGGAGAAGCCAAGGTAGGTGAAGCACAGCTCATCCCGAAAAATTCTTCCTTCTGGGTTTCCACCGCTAAATCAATCCAATATCACCATTGTTGTTGGAGTACGAACGATGAAAGCACCAATGTAATGAATCCAATTTCTCAACACAAACATAGACTTGTATATTATAATCACTGAACGGAATTACACTGAAATAGGAAATACTAATAGAATAAAGAACAATTAACTAGGAATTAGAGGAACAAGGAAAGAATAACTAGAAGGGGATGATAAGTTTCAAACACTAGAAAGATAGAGATGAGCAGCACAGACTTTGTCTAAGCATAATCACAATTCCCAAAACTGTCGACGAACCCCTTGTATCCATTTGTCACGTGCTTCCCTACTCAACTTGAATCCCAAGCAAATCTCTTGTTGGGCGGTCGAATTCCTTGGCTTTTTCGTAGTTTAGCTCTAGGCCCAACAACTTGGCTAGCCTCTGTCCAAGTAACTAGCCCATAAGCATTATTGTAGTTATCCACGTTCACAACATGTAGGTTTTATAATAATAGTCAACCTCTAAATAGTGAATGGACTGGGATAGAGTGAAATGTATACAGAGGATTCATATACAAGCTATTGCAACTATTTTGATAGAGTGGAATGAATACAGAGGATTGTTGTTGTTGTATATGCTTTTCAAGTTCTAGAATTAATAATAATTGATAGAAACCATTAAAGTCCGTCCAACTAGGAAAAGACTTTGCGTTCAGTTACGTATAGAGTGAAGTTTCCTGGAACATAGGACATCTCTTGTAGCGGTAGATGATAGATTTTCCCAAATTCAAGTTGGATAAAATCCATCAGAAGCTTGTGGTTTTAGCAAGTTCAATCTCACTCTATTATTATTTATCTTTTTACTGTTTTTATCCTTCATTGTCACAAACAAATAGTTCAAATGTTTAGGTTTCATTAGAACCGGATGTTGCCAAAACAAATGATGTGTGAACATGACGTATTTCACAAGTTGACCTGGCGTTAAGTAACTGGATTTTGTTAATGGGAAAGACAGATTTTTAGATTTGGTGAAATACAACAAAGGTTTGGTGAATAAGAGCTATTAATAACTTAAAGACTGCTTAGGGCTTTTTTTTATAACCGTGGTGTCTGGACCTGGGACACCGGCCACCTCCACCAACAATAGGTACGAGGTAACTCTATCCACCAAGGTTTGGACAGATAACCTAGAGATTTTTTGTCTCCGCTGGGATTTGAACATGAGACCTCATGGTTCTCCACCCACTTCATTGACCACTAGGTTACACCCTTGGGTGACTACTTAGGGCTTACCTTGGAACTATTTATAAGTTAAAGCTGCATGTATTTGAAATACTTCTGCAAATAGTTGTTCTGTTGAATTTTATTCTTTATATTTTTGTTGATATGTTTTCAAGTACACTACGTATTCAGAGTCGGTGTAATTCAGTGTAGGACGTTTTTTTTTGCCTTTTTATCAATCGCATGTACACTCTATGCACAAATTATGGAGTACAATGATATTGTCATGGGCACTTTGCTGTTTCATGTGATTCTTTTCATCCTGCAAGAAATATTTCACTTCTATGGAGCAATATGTCTAGCAATTTGCTAATGTTCTGTATGAATTACAGCTGGTGTAGAGGGGCAAGCATCGGTTGGCACAGTGACGATAATAGACCTTACCTTAAACAACGGGATTTCGCGGTGCGTTCTTGACTTGCTGTTGTATCTTCCCATGTTGCATATTTTTTGTTTTATTTCATGAACAATGTATTGCTTCTTCTTGCAGCATACATTTATTAATTTTCGCACGTTTCTCAAAATTCATTGTTTTGATAACATAGTATGGCTTGCTTCACATATTCATCTGGTATGACATAATAACATACTAACATTCTCAAGATGTGTCGTATCGTCCTAGAGATTAAACGACACTGAAGTATACACGAGTTATAATTATATAGTTAAATTCTTCACTTTGGTATATTTCTGTTTTCATGATTAATGGAACACAAGCTGCCTTTTTGGGCAGGGGATTAGGATCATCTCTCCATGTTACTGTCTCATTTCATCATGGGAGTCTTCCAGTAAACTAGTGAAAAGAAAAGAGTAGCTGCATCAGTGGATTTAGGTTGGCTAACAGATTGGGAAACCTTTTGTAGGTTCGCAAACCTTGCACCGATATCGTATTCATTAGTTGCAAATGTAAGCTCATTTTCTTGTACTATGTTCCAGACAGTTTCACTTCCTCCTCAGAGTCTTGAGTGTTTTGAAGCAGTATATGGACTGCATATCAACATGAAAAAGTTGTTCATCCTAGTTGGGCTGGTTCATGATGTTTGTAGTTTAGCTCAGAAGCTGAGGTGCAAGGTAGGTTCACTACCTAATAAATATTTCAAGATGCCTTTTGAGGAAATTTTGGAGAGATTGAATTACGGAAGCTGTGATTTTGAAATTTGAAAGCGATGGACAGGTAGAAATAAAAGTTACTCGGAGGGAATATGGTAAGCCAGTCTGCCTTTTCAAGTATATCCATGGACTATCTTCCTTGTTTTGCATCCCATCATCAATTGTCTATAAGTTGGAGAAAATAGTGGGATTTCGATGGGATTGAACAAATGGAGACAAAAAATTTCATTTTGTAGAGTGGAAAAAGGTGGTCCCTCTGTGGAGGTTCAGCTCTCAAAAGCTCTCACTTTTGAACCATGCATTGTTGGATAAGTGGTTATAAAGACTTACTTTCAAGGATGACGCTTGATGTAAATAAGATATAGTTGCAAAGTGGATCCTTGATTGCGCATGGTTCTTGAAGAAAGTGATAGACCCACTTAGTATGAGATTGTGGAAAGATAGAGTTCCCAACTTTAGTTGGCTTGTTGGGAATAGCCATTATTTTAATATGACAATATGTTTTGATGCAAATCAAGAAGCTATATTAGCCTTTTGTTATTTAGCTCGCCAAAAACAAGTTCTTATATGCTCGCGAATAGGTGTGTGGACGTGTCTTCAAGTTCAAAAGGCCCAAGATTGATTTCAAGAAGCCAAGACCCTTTCCTTCTTAAAATAGGATTTAGTTTATTCCTTTTAGAATAAGGATTTTCCTTTTAGTAGGATTCTAATTTCTTTTACTTATAGAATAGGGATTTTACTTTCCTTGTCTAGTTATTTTATTTCCTTATTAGAATAGGAATTGTAGTCATCAAAGAAGAGACTCTAGGCCTATATAAAGGGTTCTCTTGCCTTGTAAAATGCAATTCACGTTTTTAATGTTTGCCTAGTTTTACAATAGAGTGTTTTTCTCTATTTTGTCTTCTTTATCCTTGTTTTTGGTTCCAAGCAAGGTAGTGATAGTCTTTATCTTGTTTTCAATTGCGTGTGGTGTTTCTTTTGTCACGTTAATTGATTCCAAGTGGTGACTTTAGGAACTTTTCATTCAAGAACACGTTTCTTGATATAAATTCGTTATTTTGATATCCTAGAATCAGAACTTTCATTGAACCACTATAACTTTAATATTTACTTGTTTTGAACGAGTAAATAGTCTTTCTTATAGTTCAGATTGTCATCTTTCACCTCGTTTTTGAATCATCATATTCCGAGTTCTAAAACTTGAGATATGCTATTTCTTGAAACTGGCCCACAAGCCACGTTTTCGTCTCAAGATCTTGATTTTGGTCGGTTGGTTCTTTGTTAACTCGAAGAATCACATCATGTTTTGATGTCTATTATGAGAATTCTGCAGTTAGAGATGTGTAATGCCTGATGATTTACGTATAACTTGTAAAGTGTGGATTTCTTTTTTATTCTCAAGTTGTAGATAAGGAAAAGATTGATTTTCTAGATAATGTAAGCTATTTTCTTCAAAATTTACCCTAATTTCGGTTCTGATTTCGGGAATCAAATTATATCTTGTCTCGAATTTTGCTATCCGTCGTGGTCAAAGTACCCAAAATTATTTTACCAGATCTGATACAGATCCCATACCCACGCCCATACTAGTGTCGTATCGACACAAGTGCGGCACCTAAACTGCCATGTCGGAGCAACTTAGCATAGGAGGTGAGGTGGCAGAGCTACAAAAGATTTGTGTGGACATCAAGATTGGATTAGTTTTGGATGGGATTATAAAAGAATACTCTAAATGCATTTATTTAGGCTCTTGTGGCGGCATAAAATCCTGTTAAAAAGGTTGACTTTTGATATCCTATCCAACACCCAGGAAATCAGACATGGCCTTTGTGCATGATATCAAGTTACACTATGGCAATATTTATTGAATTAATATGCACCATATAGTAGCTTCTCATGGTCTAGTGCGCTGGATGCAAATAATTTGTTCTTTGTAGTTCATACATAAGGTGAAACTGTGGTTAACAGAGACGATTAATCAAATGGGTTTGACGTGGATATTGGTCTATGAGTGAATGCTTGGATATTTGATCTTTGGAAAACATTAAAGTAATGATGATGCAATGTTGAATCACACTGTTTTATCTTGGCTAAGTCATAAATCCTGATGTCCTTATTTGTTTACTCCAGTTGACATTTCTTAACTCTTTTGTTGAAGGCAGTGTGTTATTTAAATAGTTATGATGCAGATTTCAAGGGTGGTATCTTTCACTTCAAGAATGGAGAACCTGCAGACATTGTGCCTATGGCTGGGGTAAGTGATCTATGGATTTGGTGGTGCATTTGACTACTTAAGTTATATAAATTATATTTTCCGGAATTTTGTGTGGTTGCTCGCAATGTCAATCCTTTTTTTGTTCCAATCTTATGTAAATCATGAAAGAGGAAGTTTTTTTGCTTTGTCAGTTTCTCATGCTAAGTTATCATTTGCTAGCTGCCTCTAGCGTTTGCTCTTCAGTGAAGATTAATACGTCAAATGCAAATTATATATTATCTGCATTCTGGTCTATTGTGTATATATATGTCCATTTTAGTGTTTTTCCCTTTTGGCTGCTCTTCCTTACTGATGATAATTCTATCTCATTAGGATGTTATCATGTACACGGCTGATGACCAAAATATACATTCTGTTGATGAGGTATCTTCTCTCTTCTTTTATGAAAAAAGAACCTCTTTGTGTGTCTTTCACTTTACTCCAAACCCTCTTATAGTTTGTCAGGGACTTGATTTCAGTTTGTTATCTTGTATGCTCCGTTGCTTAACCCTCCAAATCTAGATGGCCTGCTTAAACCTGTCTTCCACTTTAACTAAATGGTTGCACCTGCATTATTTTGTTGGGGGTGGATTGTGGTCTTGTTATCTTAAGTTAGCATTACTTTGTATCAATTTGTTACTGCCCTGCCATTATGGCTGATCACAAACTAAAAGAGTCGAATACTCTGCCAGCTATGGGCTGCATCAGTTTAGCAGACTCCTTGATCTCAATGTAGATGACCCACCTAATCTTTTGCCTTGTCTGATCATTTTGAAATCATCCCATTTAGGCATTTAGTTATTAATGTTTTTGAAGGAGGAGCTTAAAGTCAGTACGGAAATTTCATTCATTTGGAAGACTAGTCTGTTATATAGTTGCCACAGGCCACAATTTCCAGTGTAGGGAACACAAACTTCAATCTCTAATGTTATAGAAGTCCTGAGCATTAACTGACTTGTAAGAAGCAAGGGCAGGAAAAAATAAAGGAGATTCAGTGGGCATTTGCACTTCATTTCACTGTGTCCATTTGTTTGTTATTTTCTCTTCCCGGATAAAGATACATTGTCTTCCTGATTTTATAAAGATACATGGTACGTTTAACTGGCATGCTTCACATGCAAGTTAGATCCAGATACAAGCAGTATCTTGTCATATTCTTCTAATGAAAAAGCTTACTGCCTTGGGAATTTATAGTTTGGCACTAGAAAAAGATATATTCTTATTCTTTAACCACTTCCACATGGATCAATGTATCAACCAACTTCAGAGAGGAGAAGTGACGAGCGCAAAACACAATACAAAATTATTGCTCGCTAGTCAAAGATAGTATAGTTAAATTATCATCTCCACAGGGATTGGATTTAAACAATGTTCGAATAAGCTTTAGCTAATTACTATCCAGAACACTTGATTGAATGAATATCAACTACGATTAACTTCTAAAGATTAAGCAATTATCAATTAATCACAAAAGACAAGATTTGAGCAACACAGAAATATCAGTGAGAGAAATAAGAGCAATTGACTAGACATGTGCAAGATAATTGACTCGGGAACCAATTCTTGAATTAGTTCTACTGTTGATTCTCACGAATCCAACAGATAATTTGATTACACTTGAAGTTAATGTTCCTCTTTCGATTAAACTCTAATTTCAGTAATTAATCCAATTGAAGCACAGTGAACACTTGCAATGAATAAAATGATGGTTTTAGTCTAAAGGTAACTTCTCATGAATATTTCCCTATTTTGTAGTTCGATTAATAATTCAAGAGGCTCTTTCGGTTACCTCGTTGAATTACACGAATTTAAACTAGAGCATAAGATGTTAAGAAATTCAATATAAAGTTTCTCTTTCGATTAAGCAAAAGAATAAACAACTTCACAATACGATTTAAAACTCCATCAATTAATTCAAACAATTGTCAAGAATCGAATCCCTAATCAAGTTATCACTACACCATATCTATCAACACCCTAAGGTAAATTATTCCATAGCAACGGACAAATTCATCTCAATAAGGTTTAAAAACATAGAAAACATCAATGCTAATGATTCGATACAAACTCCTGTATTGCACCGATTCTTGGTTGTAATCTTGATGAATATTTGTGTCTCCTTGCCTTAGTTGATTCTCAAATCTTTCGTAGGTCAAAAGTCCCTTCAAAAATGTATTTTGGTGTATTTATATTGTGTAGAAGCGGGTCTAGATGAAACTACCATCTCTAAGCCGAAACATGAAAAAAGTCAAATACTCTGGGGAAAATGCACAGGCGCGCCGCGCCTTGCGTCCCACCATGTGGCGTGCCTTTGGAGATTATTAGAGAGCAAATTATGACAGAGCAGTCACACTTGCACTGCCGCACCCCGCCTCGCGCCCCCCCATGTGGCGTGGTAGTGCTTTTTTCTCAGAGTAATTTTTTCTTCTACTTTTTAACATCCAGACTTGGTCCTCGACCCTCGAACGCGATCCCGGTTTAATTCCTTGGGATTTACTCCGACTTCAAAGCTCTAAATTAACTTTTTAACTCTTAATCACTTCCTGCAAGAGATAAAATACGTAATAAATGCAATTCACTATCATTTAAGCTCAAACATACGTAAAGTGCAGTAATTAGAGTGTAAAACACGGGTTTCTAGCCTACCATCAAGAAGCAACTGGTTTAACTTGTGGCTGCGTGGTATTTATAGGAGTGTGTAGCAAATTACATAGACAAATTTTTTAACTAAAAGAAATCCTGTTTAGTCTGTGATGCCACTGAGGCAAGATAGATGATGCTCTTGCTCTGCAGAATCTGAGATCATGTCATACATGGTCAATAATTTAGCTGGGTCGGGAAACAACTCCAGAGTGTGCATTGATCATTTCTTTAGATGAAATGGACATTTCATTTTCCATATTTATTGTAACTAGATCAACGTTCTCTCAGATTGAATCGTGTGAATGAATCTCTCATTAATTTTAAGAATATTCATCCTCTTATGCCCTGTCCCGTACTAGCTCTCTTGTCGATATCTAAGATACGAGATGTTTATCTTCAGCCTAAAATGTTAGTAGGATTCGGTTTCCCTGTTTTCTTTCTTCTTAGCTCTTTTTTCTAATCACTGATTCTTCCATACAGATTACTGAAGGGGAGCGAATTACACTTACTCTGTGGTTCAGCCGTGATGTGTTTCATGATGAAGATTCTAAACTCATCTCATCTCTCTCACAAGCTTTATTGGGTGTTGTGGATAGAAAGTTGCTTTCATATTTGCCCCTGCCAGGATCCATCAATATGTACTGGTTTCCACCTGATGAAGCTTCGAGTTTCTTGTCCGGATTTGATATTCGCTGCGGCAGATTGCATATTCTTGGATTTGATATCCTTCCATTTCAAGAGACTAGCGATTTATCAGCATCAGATTCATCTTGCAACTTACTGGAGTTACTGTCAGGGCCACTACTTTTAGCACGAGAAAGCGAGTTGTTCGAGACCCAATTTCTTAATATAATGCATGCACTTGAGGTACCTCCCTTTAATCTTATCCTCGAAAAGATTATTATGGCATTTTCTATATTATATCATTGGAGATCATGTAAAATATTCCTAATCCGGCATCAACTTTATGAAATATCTAGCTGTTTAGTCATTCTTCCTCCTCCTCAATGCAGTAGACATAGTGAAACATGAAAAAGTGCAAGCACCTTACTGAATTTTGCATCAGTTCTTTGATCCTAATAGGGAGGGTTTTTGAAGTTGAAGTTTCCAAGTTTACCGAATGTCAAGACCAGAATATCAAATTTTGCATACTGATTCACATACTAAAACAGAAGAAAATGAGTCGTCAAATGATTGAAGCATATAGACTTAGTATTCCTTATAAAAAAGCATATATACTAGTATTTGATTAATTGGTGGGTCTATTTTGTATTCAACTTCTTTGTGTGATAGTTGGCGCAGTTCTATCATTGGAAGTTCTCTAGTTTAAAGACAAAAGTCGAAGGAACAACTCCAACTCCAACTCCAACTCCAACTCAAACTCCAAATGTAATTCCAATTTCCCCGAATCAGAAAACAGAAATAGGTCATCTTAAATCTGCGTTTCTGAAAGATCTTCAACTGGCAGAAGGTTTCTTTGGAAATTCGAGACCCATCAAGGAAATGGATTATGAATTTGACTGGCTTACTTTTTCAGCTGCAGTTACTGAATGGGAATGTTATGTTTTTAAGTTACAGAAGGAACTGCTTCTGCATTTACCTCATTGGAGAACTAATCAGTCCATCTATTGTGTTCCATTAGGAGATGTTGAGGAATGAATCTGATTATACATATTGTTTGGTATAACTTCATCTACAGATTTCATAGAGACATTTTGATTTACATGGCCATGTTGGCTTACTTCTTTTCTTCAAATTTATCAAGCATTCTCTGTGTAATCTTCTGGTCAATTTTATATCTACCACATGTTTAATATGGTTATTTACCCTCAAATATCTTACATGTTTAAAGGGCTGACTTGTGTAGTTGCCAAACGTCTTCTTTTCCTTTTTCCAGTCTCTCTCTCTCTCTCTCTCACACACACACACACAGAGCTAACTTATCCCTTTTACCTACTGCCCTTTAGATAATCAAAACAGAGAGAGAGAGAGAGAACTTATCCTCTTTACCTGCTGCCCTTTAGATATCAAATGGAATGAAAAAGGCAATTAATGATAAAGGTCAAGCATTTTTATTGGATGTTAGTCTTCTTCATAGATGAGCCGTCCATCCAATCATCTGGGGATTTTATGTGTTAGACCGCTGTCACGGATTTTGCAGCATATTTTTTTTATAAAATTAATCTAAAATGACTTTTCCTTTAGAAAGGTCTATTGGTCGGCTGTTAATCATTTATAAAATGACTTGTTTTTAACATTATTGTACAAGACATCTTCGATATTCGTGCGGACAAGGTTTTGACAAAGTATGAATTGATAGTAAGAATTCGCATCTTTTAAAGTAATAGTAAATAGTTACGTAATAGATATGCGCTGAATTTAAGATAACAACATGAACTTACGTCTTAATTTTTTTTAGAGATGGCAAACCGGGCGGTGCGAGTGCGGGGCGTGGGTTTAAATTTATGCGGGGCGGGTTGAAATATTTTTCATAAAAATTGATGCGGGGCGAGTTGCGGGTCTATGCGGGTGTACGGATTTTCCTTCTTATTTTGAGTTTCCTGTGATCACCATATGACACATAAAACTGGGCATAATTGCTGGGCAGCATTTTAAAACTTTTACAGGATCTTAGCATAATTATTTAATTAACATTTTTAGGCAATTATATATTTTCAAATATAACATAATCCAACTGGAAGCAAGTCACATGTTTTCTTAAGCATTTAATAACCTTTCGTTGCTAATTTAATACTCAACGGATGATTTTATCTTTCTCTTCTAAGAATGGTTTTGTCATAAATGATGATTTTATTGGTGCTTTCTCACTCTACCAATTATACTGATTATACACATTTTATGCAATTGTATAAATGTCGATAAATGTGAATGTTTGGATAATGATGCACTGAATTGTGATGCAAATACATTCATAAGAGTATTAGAAATAGTATTAAAGTACTTAAGAAACAATAAAACTTTTAATTTTTTGGTTGATTAGATTAAATTTCATCCAAAATATAAAAATGAAATAAGCAAACAAAATGAAAAAAAATTATGCGATGCGGGGAGGGGCGGGTGGACGCGAGTCTGTGTGGGTGCGGGTGTACGCGGGTAAAAATACTATACGGAGCGGGGCGGGGCGGGGCAGGTTGAGATCTTCGCAGGTTTATGCGGGTTTGTCCCGCAACCGCACCGTACCGCACCACTTGCCATCCCAAATTTTTTAAACAAAATTAGGTCATCTATAACGTGCTGTGCTCTATAGCTCCTAATCACATTCCTAGTGAATTAATGGAATGAAATAGGGTTAGGCCTACCCAAGCAAAACCACAAGAAAAGATCAAAATTCCCTTGATTAAATGATGAATCATTTCAAGTATATTGTTGGAAACTAAGTTTCAAGGATTATAGTTTTCCTCCCGAAGAGATGAAAAAAATTCATCATTGACCGAGAGTCGTGAGCTTTTGAATTTGAATCATTCTCATTCTTCCAATTACACAAGCAAATATTACATAATGGAAATATAAAGCGTCAGGATATTACTACAACAACAACAACAAATCCAGTTTGATCCCAACAGGTGGGGTCCGGAGAGGGTAGTCTGTACGTAGACCTTACCCCTACCTAATGCAGGTAGAGAGGCTGTTTTCAATAGACCCTCGGCTCAGGAAGGGCAAGAAGAAGAAGAGAAAAGCAAGGAAGGAGGGAAGATGGAAGAGAAAAGAAAATGGAGATATAAAGGATAAGTAATACCAAATAATAGCAACAGAGAATACAATACCTGAGGCGAACAAAACCATATAACGTAATAAAAATCTAAGAATATGAAGGGACATGCATGCTACTAAGACTATTGATGAACAACTATAAACTACCTATTAACCTTCTACCTTAATCATCGACCTCCACACCCTCCTATCAACGATCATGTCCTTAGTAAGCTGAAGCAGCACCATGTCCTGCCTAATCACCTCTCCCTAGTACTTCTTAGGCCTACCTCGACCTCTTCTCAAACTCTCCATGGTCAACCTCTCACACCTCCTGACATGAGCATCAATGCTCTTTCTCTTAACATGTCCGAACCATCTCAGCCTCGACTCTCGCATCTTGTCCTCCACGGAGATTACTCCCACTCTGTCCCAGATAGCTTCATTCTTAATCCTATATCTTATGGTACACCCACACATTCATCTCAACATCTTCATCTCTGCTACTCTCATCTTCTGCACGTGGGAGTTCTTGACTGGCCAACATTCAGTCCCATACAGCATAGCCGGTCGAACTACCACTCGATAAAACTTACCTTTAAGTCTTAGCGGCATATTCCTATCACACAAAATACTGGAAGCGAGCCTCTACTTCATCCATCCCGCTCTGATGCGATGTGCGATATCTTCGTCAATATCCCCGTTAGCCCGGATAATAGACCCGAGATACTTAAAACTCGCTCTATTGGAGATATCAAGCTTAACCTCTACGCCTGCATCATGAGTCCCGTCACTGAATTTGCACTCCAAGTATTCTGTCTTGGTTCTACTCAGTTTGAAACCTTTAGACTCCAAGGTCTGTCTCCAAATCTCCAACCTCGCATTAACTCTGCTACGCGTCTCGTCAATCAACACTATATCATCGGCAAATAGCATGCACCAAGGTATCTGATCACGCCCAACTATGCCTTATAAAAAGGACAAAGCAGTCGCTGCAAATATAATCCGAGTATTTTGCTCAGAGTCGAATCCTCAGAGAATCAACCTACCAATTACTTTTGTTAGACTTACTATATTCTTTGTAATCAACTTCCCAAATCTTTTGAATAATAATTGGAGATGTTTTTACCAACTATAACTGAATGAAAGCAAGTAACTAAAAGCTAACTATGACTGGGTTGTACGCAAGTAAGAGAAGGATCTAAGGTTATGATTTCCCCTATTGATGGAATCCCTTCCTGTTATGTTTCGCATTGATTTGCCTAATTGTCTCTATCGATCATGAGCACTCTTATTATCGTAAATCTCTCCCGAGTAATCACGATAATTTACTAGACGCAATCTCCCGAGTTACACTAGCTGGCTTTATTACAGCTCACTTTAGATCGCGCCCAATATTTTGTTATCCCTAATCCCACCTTTAAACCCTCGGTTATTGATCCCTCATATACTTTGGGAGTGGTATTTTTCAATAATTACCTAAATATTTACTCTCTCCCAAGTAATACATACTAAATAGGCACAACTAATTGAGGATCCTATCAATTAACTACAACAAGAACGTAGTTGAACAAATAGAGATTAAACCAGGCAAACTATATTAACATAACACGAAGTTCATCCTTCAACAGGTTCCATCAAAACCCTAGACTAAATATTTAGCTACTCATAATAGTGTTCATCATAAAAATAGCAAAATTCATCACAAATGGTAAAATACAAAAGGAAGAAAGGAAAAACTCGATGTTGAATTATCCTCCTTGCCTCTTGCCTCTCCTTGCCTTCAACTAAGCTGTAAAAAGCTTGATAATGTCCCTTTGGGAGAGCTGGACCTCTTATAGGTTAAGTGAAATTATCCCCGAACTTCCAAGTTTACCCTTGAATTATATTTTTCCAAACTGGACTAACGCGGTCGTGCTAGTGGGCGCACTACTGACCGCGCATATGGCATAGTATTCTGTCTCGAGCTCCTGGGCTAGCGGTCGCGCTAGTGGATCATCATTTTAGCTCTTCTTTTCTCTCTTCTTTCAACATACTCAGCTCCGAGGGGATTCCCTTGCTTCAATTTAGCTCCAAATACAGTCCTAAGTCCTCGTACGCGCAACTCGCTCCTACAAAACATGAAATTCACAATTAGAGCCAATTTATCATCATTTAACTATCCTATAACAGTGAAACATAGTCAATCTGGGGAATAAAGAGTCGCCAAATTACATGAATCTAGCCTATTATCAACACCCCACACTTAAATCATTGCTAGTCCTCGAGCAATCCACCACACTCTATAAAGGTTTCTTCACTAAGCTTTTCCCCTAACGTATCACACCAAGAACAAATCACCAAAATTACGTCTAGTAGTGAACAATCTTTGCTTCAAAAGTCGACTCTCACGTGCCGTGAAATATTCGTACTTACTCAAATTACTCTATACAGAAGTCAAGACATACCTTTCCTTCGTGAATTACATGCCCTCACATCACACAAGAGAGTAGTTCCACAAGCAAATATTAAGAACAATTAGGAACTTAGATAGACAAAATTCGCTCACTCTCAAAAAGAACAATCACATGCCACAAAGATGCACCATAGACTTGCCTGTAGTGTACTACTCTACTAATCGAGCCCATTCAATCTAAGATCATTTAGGTGTAGGCTAAGGGATGTGTATGATATATTTGGATATAGTGACTAACCTCCCTAAGTACTTTTAATACCATCAGATTATCCTTCAAAACCATACTTATGTCAACCAGACATTCCACCGCATTTTTATTTATAACATCCCACTCCATTAGGTGCAATTGTATTAAGTCACCACTTATCATCTACTACATTTACTCATTCTTTTTTAAGTGGTGCTTATTCTTTTGCTTTTTCAAAAACTGCACATTTTCTCTATTTCATCGGTTCCACTCAAAGACCAAATCACCACCCCACACTTTAGATTTTGCATATTTCATGACCATCAAGTGCTCATGGGAGGTAAAAGGGTTCAAATAGATGGGCCATTTAAACAGTTGGGTAAGGTTCGTAATGTGGTTGTCAAAGAAATATGCTTAAAGGCTCAACGGGGTTAACTACGATATATTACATTTAGGTGGGTCTACTTTATATATCTGGCTTAACAAAGAAATGCCTATATAACTTCTAAGACTGAATAAAGCTACTATTTCGCTTTGCAAACACATATGGCAAGTTCTAGGCATCAAATGTAGAGCATAGAATACAGTACAACTCACATACACATGGCACATGACTCACTCCATATTGGCTTATCAAGACACTCTCATTTGAGTATTCAAGTCAGTTACAAACATACAATTTAAAGCACTCTAGCAAGAATCAACCACTGAGACTAAGCGTTACACTCTAGTGTCTACTGTGTTCAGGTGTATCAACCCCAAGGGTTTCTCTTTCTATTTCAGCTCGTAGCCCATCAATACTAACTAAAAACTAAAAACAAAATAAACAAAAACTAACTACACCCAGTTCAAGCAAAACCCTTGGAAAAGAACCGTGACCCAAAGAAAAACCAAGGGGGAGTTACTACACTACCTAAAAAAAACTTTTTGGTATTTTCTTTAGACTTACTTCCCTCAAGAAATTGTCTAAAAGATCCGTCATCAGGAAGAGTCCAACATATTCCTATTTTTTTCAGATTTTTACGTCGACTTAGACCCTCAAGAACCCCGTCGAAAGAGATCCGTCGTCGAGACAAGTCAACTTACTACTTTAAACTTACCTAATTTGACTATTACTCAAAACCACCAAAAACAATAAAGAAAAACAAAGAAAACATCAAAAAATCAAGTTGTTACATATACATACATACATTGAAGTATCCCCCACCCCACACTTAAAAGGAAGACATGTCCTCATGGCATACAAAATATAGAACAGTGAGGTAAAGGAACTTCCCTGAAAGATCACTCTTGATCGGGGACCGTGTCTGGGTTCAAATTGCAAGCACGCCCCAGAGCTCTCAGCCATCCCAATATTTTATTCTCCGATTTCACCTGCTGGGCAGCCATCGTGTCAATACATGTACCCAAATTAGCGACTGAGGTATGCAATCCAGCCACCTCCTACTCCAAAGATGTGAATCGGGTAATCCGAGCAGCTCCAGATGGTGCTGTAGTCCCAGATCTGTAACTCCTCCAATTTGCTCATGGGCCTGTGGCTCAGCCCTCACATCCTCCTGCTCAGCCTCCTCTTCCTCAGAGTTATCGGATTCACCACTATCATCACCACCTGGTGCCACCGGCTTCTTACCAGTAGTGACCTTATCTGCTCGGAACTTGTGGTCTTTTGGCACTATCCCATCCACATCCAGATTTTCCGGCAACCAAGCTGCCCGACAAAGTTGAGTAACCAAGTAAGGGAAGAAGAACCCATACCTTTTCACCGGACAACGAGTGAACATCTCCTCATGAATCACTTTGGCCACGTCAAAGTTGTGACCATTAATAAAGCACCAAATCAGAGCCGTTCGAGGACCATTCACCTCTGTAGTGTTGGAAGACGAGATCAGGCGGTTGTTCATAACATACAACCATCCCTTCCTTTCAAAGGTTAGCGTTGAGGAGTGAAACTTCCGACCATACTTCATCTAGAAAATTTCCTTTCGACATACACAGATTGTTTCAAAGAACATCTCCCACTGCGTGTGTGATCTGCCATACCCCTCATAATAATCATCATAAGGATCCACAGAAAAGGGAAGCTGGTACATCCTCCCCATAACCTCAACAGAGGTATCCACCACCTTTCTGCGCACAGTTACTATACCATTCACATGTTCTTTTACATTGGCGTAAAACTCGCGGACAACCATAACATTCCCCTCGTCCGGCTCGTCAATGAAGATTTGTAACCCTCGCCTTACCAGCTCAGTATACAAGTGAGGGCAACCCAGCTGGACTGAACCTATATCTATGCCCCTTTCCAGTATCGATTTCTTAGGGGCCTTATCTGCAAAGTGGTCCTGAGCCTTGGTAGATACGAACCTGATACTATCAAAGGGACGAGCAAGAGTTGACCCGCGCGCCCTGGACGATCCAGCTTGACTGTTGGAAGAGGCACCTATGGTGCGACGTTTCCTAGATGGAGCCATAGTACCTGGAAAAAGGAATAACATTAGCACAACCCAAAAAAAGTTGTGATGCAATGCGGTTACTCAGACTTCACGCGGACAATTGGTCATAATAACTCAATTATATTCACTGAGGCATTTAAACAAGCACCTTGTGGGCATTATATACTCACACCTCATTTCAAACATGTTACAACCTCAATAACACCACAATGTTTTTCCCAAAATACCCACTAAGTTAAGATACACCTCCACCAATATTACTACCCAGAAATATTACACAAACACTACAAACTTCTACTAAGAAAAGAAAAAAAAGCTACTACATAAATACAATAAATAGAAACAAAAATCTTGAAAAAAAGAAAAGAAAAATGGCACAAAGAAATCATACCTGTAGTGAGAGAATGTGGGGAGAAGTGAAGAAGAGTAAGGGAGAGCGTGGCTTGAAACTTAGGGAAGTTGGGTTGGGAATTTGAAGAAGATGGAAGTTGAAGAAGAAGGGGGTTAGGGTTGGGGGAGGGGGGGCAAATTTGTTTCTGCGTTTGGGAATTTTGGTTTTGGAGTAAAAAGAGGGTATTAATTAGATAGGGATGGGGGAGGGGGGGGGGGGGGAAAAGAAAAAAGGAAAAAAAAACAATAAAAAAAAA
>MU741761.1:59369-87304 GCA_026770625.1 Nicotiana glauca
ATATATATATATATATATATATATATATATATATATATATATATATATATATATATATATGGATCGGATTGCACGCCGCAGTATTATAGCGCTTGGGCTATAGGAGCCCCTCTGTAGTCTGCACACCCCCAGTAAGTGCAGTCGACTATTATTATTGGATCGGGCTGCACGCCGCAGCATTATATATAGACATGAACATGAAGATGAAGCTATTCGGCTGGTAAAAGAATTGAGTGAAGTCACAGCTCAAGCTGGAGCTGCACCAAAAGAAGGAACATGTGATGGAACAAGTTCTTCCATCCAGGGCAACCTGATAGGGGGAACTAAATAAAGAAGAAGTGAATCCAATTCCTAAATGGAACCTGTCCATGGGCCTGTTCTTCCGTAACAGAACATGGGAGAAACTCCAAACAAAAATCAATTGATTGTCAAACCTTATAAGTTTCAAAGTTCTCATCCCATTGAGAACATCCTTATTGACCCAACTTCTGGAGTAAAAACTAGATCTCAATTAAAGAGTCTGTGTGCTTTTGATGAATTCTTATCTCTTATTGAACCTAAAAATATTGCTGAGGCTTTGCAAGATGCAGACTGGGTGAATGCAATGCAAGATTAACTCAATCAGTTTGAAAGAAGTCAAGTGTGGCATCTGGTCACAATACCCAAGGACAGATCAATAATTGGCACTAAATGGGTCTTCAGAAGAAAACTTGATGAAGATGGAATGGTTACAAGGAACAAGGCAAGGTTGGTGGTCCAAGTTTATAGCCAAGAGGAGGGCATGGACTATGATGAGTTCTTTGCTTCAGTTGCAAGACTGGAGGCAATAAGACTCCGTTTAGCCTTTGCAGCACACATAGAATTCACCCTTCACCAAATGGATGTGAGAGTGCCTTCCTAAATGGCTACATAAAGGAAGAAGTCTTTGTCAAACAACCTCAACAATTTGAAAGTAAGGAGTGTCCAGATCATGTATGCAAACTAGGCAAGGCCCTATATGGACTCAAGCAAGCTCCTACAGCATTGTATGAATGCCTATACAAATTCCTACTTGAACATGGATACAAAAGAGGTAAGATTGACATCACTCTATTCTTGAGGGAAAAAGGTAAGGATCTACTAGTAGTACAAATATATGTTGATGGCACAATTTTTGGGCAACCACTGAACAAATTAGTAAGGAATTTTCTAAATTAATGGGGAGTGAATTTGAAATGAGTATGATGGGTGAGCTTAACTTCTTCTTAGGCTTACAGATCAAATAAAACCCAAATGGAACCACGATCCATCAGCAGAAATATGCAAAAGAGTTGATTAAGAAGTTTAAAATGGATGAATCAAAGGAAATAGACACACCCATTACAACAGCTACTAAATTAGACATAGATGAACCTGGTTCATCTGTTGATCAGAAGTTGTATAGGGGTATGATTGGTTCACTTTTGTATCTTACTGTTAGCAGACTTGACATTGTCTTCAGTGTAGGGCTTTGTGCTCATTTTCAAGAAAATCCTAAGGAATCCCACTTGACTGCTGTTAAGAGGATACTGAGATATTTGAAGGGCACTACTGACCTTTGCCTTTGGTACCCTAAAGGTAGTAACTTTAATCTAGTAAGATATGCTGATGCTGACTATGCAGGTTTCCTTGTGGATAGGATAAGCACCTCATGTATGGCTCATTTTCTTCATTCATGTTTGGTATCATGGGCTACTAAAAAGCAGAATTCAGTGGCCTTATCCACTACTGAGGCTGAGTATGTTGATGCTGCCTCTTGTTGTGCTCAACTGCTGTGGATCAAACACTAGCTGATGGATTTTGGCATTGAAGTTGGTTGCATCCCTATATTTTGTGATAACATTAGTGCTATTAGTATGACAAAGAACCCAGTTCATCATAAGAGGACTAAGCACATAGATGTTAGACATCACTTCTTAAGGGACGACTATTAGAAAAGATTGATAACTATTGAATTTTGTGCTACTGATAAGCAGAATGCTGACATCTTTACTAAAACAATGAGTAGAGAAATCTTTGAAAGGAACAGGTTAGAATTAGGGATGATTAAGATCACCTAATGGGACCAGCTCATAATGCACAATGAAAAAAATTGATTTTTTTTGGCTAGGAAATCTAGAACTTGTGTAAATATCTAGATTAATTTTTACTCAGTTTCATACTGTAAATAGTTTACTCCTTTGACATGTGTTGATATGACTCACTGATCTCTAACTAATTTCTCTACTTTGGAAAGCAGAGGCATGATCAAGAGAATTTTGAATAAAGAACCTGGTTCATCTGAATAACGATGTATGTTTTCTATACTCTGCACAATTAGAAATATAACTATTTAAATCATGAGAAGAGTCCTACCTATGTTCAAAAACATAAAAAAATCCTATCCACTAATTTTTTGAACTAGTTCTGTCTCTACTAGATCTATCACCACATAAATTGCCTAAAACCTAGGGATTTAATTGCGTATTCAACCTAAAATTTCAGGTTGATTGGACTTCTAATTGACTTCAAAAAGCTACCGTTAGTCATTAATTAAGTTTCTCTCTTTAAAAACCCATCATCACTTTCTTCCACCCTCACTATTCCAAAATCGTCAAAATTTCTTTCACTCTCAATTGCTCTCTCTTCCAAAAGACAAACTCACAAATTCTCTCACAAAATTAGTCACAATGCCGAACCCTCAAGATAACCCAGGCACTCCTCCACAACCTACCACTTCTGATTCTTCCACACCTCTTCAACCTAGTACAACCCCCAACCTAAGAGGAGATGTGTTGAAATGCTAGCTCGTAAAACTATGGATACAAGTGCACTGTCAAAAAGATTGAACGCACAATTGAAGGCTAGGCAAACCCAAGAATCTAAACACTCAGACGATTCCTTCAAGTTTGCAAATGAGGGAAGGAACTGGGTCTTCTGATTCTGAGAAGATTCAGAGTTCCCCTTCTGAGGTACGTTCTGTTTTGATTGAAAGTGTAGAAAGTAGGTTTGTTCTTGTTAGGTCTGTTAGAAATGTGAAAATTCTTGAGTCAAGAAGGAGAGGAGGTAAAAATAAGGATGAAAGAAAAAGAGAGTGAGGGTGCAAGCAGTTATGTAAGGGGAATAGGGATAGAAGTGGTTGATTCATCACCCACCTCTGAGATAGTTAGACCAGCAATTTGTGGGACTGAGGATGAAATTGTAGGAGAAAGTGGCAAGGAAATAAGGGAAGCGGATAGGGGATGCTACTGAGGGTTTGGTATATTTAAGTTCTCATGTGGATGAACTCGATTCATCTACTAAAGAAATCCTAGCAGACCTTCTAAAGAAAGTAGGTGCCAGTTATAATCCCATGAAAAGGAAAACACCAACACCTAAGGTTCCCAACACTATAAAGAATACCAAGAAAAGAAAGGCTATTTCTCCAACAACTGCTGAAATTCCCTTGCCAAAGGGGACAGCCACAAGAAGTATGGTGAAATAGAGTGAGAGTGAATTACAAAAAGGCTTTGGTTGAAAGCAAGAAGAAGAGGATGGATAAAGGAAAAACTAAGGTTGTAGAGCCTTCTGAGGCTATTGATATTAATGATATGGAACAGGTCCATTAGGAGGAACATACAACTGTGGAGGTTTAGACCCCAAGCCTAAAAAGACCAAGACTTCTTCCAAGAAGTCATTATCAGGGTCTAAGGTTGCTGAACCTTCATTGGCCAAGAGGACAAGGTCTGCAGTGAAAAACACACCTATTAGAATTGCCAGGATAAAGAATGGAGTGGTGAAGAAGAGAGTGAGTCTGATGGTGAACAAGAAAATCTGGCCAAGTTTGGCAAAAGAAAAATTTTGAAGGGTAGATTGATGAAAGACATGGTGGAACCAGGAATGGTTTGATTGGTTGATGCACTAGATGCTCAGGGCTAGAAGGACATAGTCCTTCAGATGGATGGAAGTCTATCTAGGAATGAAATCATTGAATTCATGGCCAATGTAGAGGTCAAGGATAGCATAGTTACCAGCCAAGTGAAAGGGGTTCAAGTGACCTTCGATGTAGAGAAGCTGGGTGAGATTCTTGACATCCCTGCTGATGGATATGATGACTATACTAGGCAAAGATGGCCAAGTCTGGATTCCCTTCCTCATGCCCTTGAAATCACTAGAAAATTTTGTGATGTTGAAGAAGTGAATGAGGCCAAGTTTGTGCACAAGAGTGAGATGAAGCCTTGACACAAAGTCCTATTTGAATTTGTCAACAAGTGCCTACTGCCTAGGGAAGAAAGAATGCACATTTCTAACTATATTGACTTATTTCTGATGGAGTGTCTCGAAAGTAGAAGGCAAATCAACTGACCTGCATTCATCATCAAACTACTGGACAGGGTTATCAATGGCTCCAAGGCCCATGCCACCCCTTATGGATTTATTCAAACTACTGTTCTGGATCATTACAAGGTGCCTCTAAAGAAGTGGGAAATAGCCATAAAAAAGGACCATTTTGGCATTAATACTTTGATTGCTTGTGAATATCCAGTCAATGCCATTCCAAATGAACTTGGTTCATCCAAGAAGACACCTATCAATCGTAAAGTTAGGGTTCTAGTTCAGGAAAGTGGGGCCAAGGATGTTGAGATAGCTAGGCTGAAGGCTCGCTTAGCAGAGGTTGAATCTGAGAGGGATGCTCTCAGAACTGAGCTCACCAAGGAAAAGGGGAAGAATGATGGCATTCTTCAAAATATAATGAGCCTTCTCTAAGCCCAAAACCAACCCTCTAGTTATCCCAAGCATTAGGACTTCTAGCCTTCATCTCCTGAACCTGTCTAGTACCATGAGTGACCCAGATTAGGGATTTCTCTTTCTTTTGCTCATATTTTGAATTTTTTTGCTTTCTTTTTGTGGATTTTGGTAGAAACATATCTCCTATCAATGGAATCTACTATTTTTGCTCTTGTTTATTGTTAATATTTTCTTGATATTTTGAATGTGTTTGCTTGATTACTGATGATTAACCCAGGATTTCACTTACGGTTGCCCCTGTGGCCATGAGTAATTGTTAAAATTCTGGGAATCATACTTTGTTTATGAACCTTTTTGATTATGCCAAAAAAGGGGAAGAGATATCTACTTTATATATTCTGAATAAGTGATGTTTATAACATAATGAACCTAATCCTTGATGATAAGTACACTTTTCTAACTTTGTATTGATGAATAAGCTGAGTTCTGACAGGGCCTATGTGAGTGAAAAACACAGAGTTTTTCATCATAAAAAATGGGGAATTTGTTGGCCCAAGTAAAGGTGAAGCTTTTAATCCTGACAAAGGAACTCAGACATGGACCAGGTCCATCTTGTGAAGCACAATTATGATCAACTCAAATATATGAGATGCACGTGAAGGATATAAACCTAACTTATCAGAAGTGATATCTCTTGATCATGATCGAAAAAGTTGCATATTGGATAAGGAGAAAGATTCTTTACAAAAAGAGAAACACGGCTTTAGAAATGGATAGAGTTAGCGGATGAGACCGACTAAAACTCTTCCACCAAGGAAAAGTAGCATCTGTATTCTAGTCACTCTCTTTTTACTAACTCCATAAATATCAGTGTTGTTCTCTTTTATAGGTAATGCACATAAGCAGAAGTTAAACGTAAATTGAGAGCAAAATATCAAGGCAATTTTGCAAGCAATTTATATGTGATTCAAGCGTGCAATCTTGAAGCTACTTGAACTAGATAAAAGAACCAGTTCCAAGCGTCTGTCTTTTTATTCTAGTTCAATTATAGTAGGTATTTTAATATTGTACCTTTTAGCTTTATCTAGAAGCAACTGTATTAGGTACTTAGAGTTTTCAAGTCAGAGTTAACTTGAAGTTGTTGCAATAGTTGAGGCTGTGTGCTACAACGAGATTAGAGTTAATCCTAGGTTTACAAAAGAGTTTTTGTAAATGCAATTTTTGGCTCAGTAATTTTAGTGGAGAGTTTGGGAAAATCCTACTGGAAAGTCGGTCATGATTTTTTTCACCTTTTGAGCCAGGTGTTTTCCATGTAAAATCTCTGTGTTCTTTAATTTCTATATTATTATTCCGCAACAGTAGTAGTTGGAACACATAGAAGAACCATGTCCTTCTATAATCAGGTTAAATAAAAAATTCGGCACCACACAAATCACCCCCCCTCTTGTGTGGTATTGAAGTGTAGAACAACAATCATAAATGTAGTCAACGAACATTTTATATCAGTTCCAACCTCCTTTTTTCATAAAGACATAACATAGAGATCTCTTCATTCATATTTTCAGGTACCTGAACCTCTCCTGAAATTTTATGAAGTGTTATGTTATGTGATCTTCCAAATCACTTGCTTCCTTATTAAAATCATTTTGATCATTTGATCATCTTTTTTATCAAGAATTTTTATTTGAAACCGATTTTTATAAACCTTAAGTGGACCATAGGCTTTGTCCTTATAGGACTTATTCTAATAGAAGCATTTGCAGTGAGAATATAGTTACTTTCTTTGGGTCAGCAAATGCATCTGGCATGCTTTGCAATATATTGCAGATGAATTATCTTTTCATGAACTTCAAGTTCATATTATCTTATTAGAGGATCTGGATGTACAAATAATAATTGATTTTACGTAACTTTTTCTCAATTTTTTATCCTGTCTCTCCCTCATGTTAGAAAAAGTAACTTGCTTTGGAAATTTACCTTTGTGCGTTATGGTGTTAATTAAATATATACCGCAAATCAATAATAATAAGATGGAATTATTTGGTTCCTAACCCTAAACCACTTGTGAGGGAAGAATGTAATATACTTTCGTATATAACGTATGTCAAACTGATATAATTAACTTTGTTCTCATGAGCAAACGTTTAGTTATTAAGTGGATGCATTCAATAAATTATTTTTCTAAACCAATTGTGATGTAAATCAACTTATCAAGATGAACTGTCTTGAGTAGAGAATCTGAAATTATGCTCTAAATTATATTATTGAGCAGGTTACCTCGGAAACACCAAGTTACGGATTAATAATAATCGCACATGTAACCATCTCATAGTTGCATCTTATGTGGTATAAATGGCAGGTGAATGAGCCCATATTCACCTTTAATATTTCCAGTATTCATGGGATTCAATCCCAATTTTAGTTAGTCTACTAATTACTAAGAACAAGCCACATACGAGATTCGTATAGAACTTTCTAGTTCTTTAATATTTACCCATGTGAATCCTTTTTTGTTTTTACACATCATACTTAAATTAACATGGCCAAACCAATTATGCCAACTAAATAAATTATCAATAATGATAACTTCAGGTTTACACTATGACATGTGCAATAATCAATAAACTCTAAGTTTTATTATGATATGAGTTTTTATATCAACTAAACTTCTACTTTATTGTGAAATTCTTTTATTTGTGTAGTCAAATTGGAGAATAAAGAAGGTAACTTTTCACATACATATTATCCACTACAAGTTGTAGTAAGAGAAGATATTAAATCTTTATGTATTTATAGTCGCAATATAACCAACCACTTTCACGAATACTTTAGAAACTAAATAAGTTTCCTTGAGACTTACTATGATACAATACAATATTGATAATCAATTTTTATTTGTCCAAAATAGTATAATTAGCTCTTCCAGAGCTCTCAATTAATTTTGTACTATCACATACTCATTAAGATCTGTAAAGTGAATATCTCTTTCAAAGAGAAAGTTATACCATTATGGCCACGGTTAAAATTATATGCAAGATCTATTTCTTGCATTATTATTGTCCATTAATAATCACATTGCCAAAAAAATTAGCATACAATAGTGTGATGACTCGATAGGTCATTTACAGTTTTAACCTTAAATTCTGTGTTATGAAACCTTGATTAACTCCATTCATCCTTTCTCGATTTACGTGCATAACCTGCATCTTTTTCTCGATGGTTTTTATGTGAAAATTTGATAAAAATGTAAAATCGTGACTTAAAACTTATTTTGGTTGACTTCGATCAACATTGAGAGCAACCCAGATCAGTGTTTTGATTGTCACGTGGGTTCGTATCATGATTTGGACTTGGGCGTATGCCCGGAATCAAATTCGTAAGTCCCTAGCTCGAATTATCACAATTTATTGAAAACTAGAGGCTTAAAGGTTTAAAGAATTAATAAGTTTGACCAAAGTTTGACTTTGTTGCAGCCGGTCCGAATTTTGGTTCCTGAACTTAGCATAGGTTCATTACTGTATTTATAATGTGTCTGCAAAATTTGGTGCAAAACGAAATCGATCTGACATAATTCGGACGTCCGACTGAAAAATTGAAAGTTCTTAAGTTTTTTTTTTCAAAAATTCATTCCTTTTGGCGTTCGTTTTAGGTGTTATTTTGGTGTTTTGATGGTACAAGCGAGTTCGTATAATATTTTGGACTTGTGTGCATGTTCGATTTGGTGCCCCGAGGGCTCGAATGAGTTTCTGATAGACTTCAGAGTAGTTTTTGATTAGGAAAATAGCTGGTGAAAACTATTTCTGGTGCAGGCCTCAAACTTCGCAATTGTAACAACCCGACTGGTCATTTTGAGAAATTGCGTCCGATTTGGCAGTTTGACGTCATGAGTAGCTTCACATGGTGTATTATGACTTGCGTACATCATCGGTTCGATTTTTTGAGAAGTTCAGAAAGGATTTTTAGGAGTGACCCTCCGTATACGACCAAAATTGGAGAGTTCGACTTTGGGGCTACTATGGTACTCCACGCTCGACTTCGAGGAGCTCGAAGTTGGATTTGAAGGCAGACCCCGAGGTGCTTCCCTCGAGGGGTCATATCGAAGGTCAATCTTGAAGCATCTCATGTCGGTGATCATCATGGAAAGGCGGGAAACCCCCAAGGGCACACGATGAGAACTGACCGGGTCTGCAAGAATAGTACAAATCCGTACTAAGACGTTATACAACTGTACCAATAGCCCTTTCCCATCATCATTAGATATGTACTATATTAGGATTCCCCCTCCTATATAAAGGAGACCCTTGTCATCTTGTAAAGGGGATCAGATTATTACACAACATATTGAATATAATACAACATTCTCTGCTCTTTGCTCAAACAATTGTTCTACACATTTATTGTTTAGTATTTCATTGTTCATTAATTTGTCTTCATTTATTGCTCATTATTAACCGTAAAAGGCCAATTTAAAGGCTTTATTATCATTGGTTCTTCATTAATAAGCTCATTACCAACTGCCCTAAGCAAGCCTTGAAGCCCCTGCTCCGGCCAACTCGAGGCTCGGTTTTGTGACAACTTTGGTTTGCTTTCCTTATTCTCTTTATTTACACGTAGCATCTACTGTCTAACAACTAGTATTAAAATAAATCACGTATTTTTTAGAACCACAAAATCAAAAATAATTGTCATTACCATTTTCAAGGTAAACAGTTTGGCGCCCATCGTGGGGCTAAAAATAATAGTTATTGTTTTGGTGCTAGTTTTCTAAAAACATAAGTTATTCTTCGCACTTATTCTTGACCAAGAATCTCTGATTTCGGGCCAAAATGTTTAACTCACCAAATGCACGCAAAAATAAAGGTATTGGGATTCGGGGAGAAAATGATGCAGACGTCGGTGTACCACTGCAAAACCCAAGGATAGCACCAGTAGATACCAGTGTACCACTGCAAAACCCCATTGACATAAGCTCATGGAACGCTGTGCATGTTGATGTAAGCTCTTCTACTGGCGGAAGTGTGTGCGTTGAGGAAAGAGACATTAGTCTTTATGTCATTTTTGTGATGTTGCAAGCACAACATCTAGCTATTGCTCAGCTACAAAGTCACCAAAAAACTCCAAGCAGAGTAGCACCGAAAATGATTGCTGGAGTCGAGCAGGCATCAGAGAGATCGAGTAACAACATTTTAGCAACAGACCACACTATTATGAAGATGCTTGAGGAACTCACCAAAAGGATTGAATCAGGAGAAAAAAAGATATAAGATAACGATAAAAAGGTGGAGACTTATAGCTTGAGGGTCGATCATATCCCGGGCGCATCCATGATTCTGAAGGGTGTAGATTCAAAGAAGTTTGTGCAGAAACCATTCTCATCAAGTGCGGCTCCAAAGCCGTTCCCGAAGAAATTCAGAATGCCCAATATCCCAAAGTATAATGGGACCACGTACCTCAATGAGCCCATTACCGCTTATACTTGTGTTGTAAAAGGGAATGACTTAAAGGATGACGAAATTGAGTCCGTATTTTTGAATTTTTTTGGAGAAACTCTGTCAAGGGGGCCATGATGTGGAACCACAACCTACCCCCGAACTCGATAGATTTATTTTCCATGATGGCAGACTCTTTTGTAAGGGCACACACTGGTGCCATCAAGGTCATCACCAGGAAGTCCTATGTCTTCAATATCAAACAAAGAGAAAATGAGATGCTAAGGGAATTTGTATCTCGCTTTCAGATGGAGCGAATGGAATTGCCATGGGTCTCCAATGACTGGGCAGTGCAGGCCTTCACTCAGGGCTTGAACGAGCGAAGCTCGATAGCTTCGAAGCAGCTAAAATAGAACTTGGTTGAGTATCCCACCATAACATGGGTGGATGTACACACATATATCAATCGAAGATCAGGGTCGAGGATGATCAATTGGGAGCCCCCTCTAGCTCAGTATATCTAAGCAGGCTCCTAGCAAAGGAATCAAAGTCCATAGAAAGCAAGTTGAGATCGGGCAAAGAAAGGTATCAGCCATACTCTAAAGATCGAAGTGACAAATCGAGGCGAAATATACCTCAAAATGATCGAGGCATAGATTGGGGAAAAAAATTCCCGGGGACTTATGAGTAAGACACGGTTTGACAGACATTCGAGGCCAATGGAGGCACTCTGATTGTAGACTTCAACATTGTATCAGCCATGGGTAGAATCAGGAATACTAGATGGCCAAAGCCCGTGCATTCAGATCCTTCCCAAAGGAACCCCAACTTGATGTGCGAATACCATGGCATTCACAGTCATAGGGCTGAGGATTGTAGATAGCTCCGAGAGGAGGTGGCTCGACTGATTAACGAAAGGCACATTCGAGAATTAATCAGCGATCGAGCCAAGGACCACTTTTAAGAAAGAGAGGCGAACGAAAAGAATGGACCAAAAGAACCTCAACACATTATTCACATGATTGTTGGAGGAATCGAAGTCCCTCAGGGACCCATGTTCAAATGGGTCACAATGCCCGTTGCAATAGAAAGGAAAACTTGGAATTACATACTCGAGGATGCCCTTACATTTAGAGAAGAAGACATCGAAGCCTTTTCCCTACTAGTAATTTCTTTTCTTTTGAATAATGTTCAAATTAAACGTGTGCTCGTGGATCCAGGTAGCTCGGCCAACATAATTAGGTCGAAGGTAGTGGAGCAGTCCAGATTGCTCGATCAGATCATACCCACCTCTCGAGTCCTCAGTGGATTCAATATGGCAAGTGAGACAATGCACGGAGAAATCATCCTCCAAGTCAACGTGTCCGGTACAGTGCAAGACACCAAGTTTCATTTCATTGAAGGTGACATGAGGTACAATGCCTTACTCGGAAGACCGTGGATTCATAACATCAGTGAGGTACCATCAAGTCTTCATCAAATGATGAAGTTCCCAACATAAGATGGTATAAAAATAGTGCACGGATAACAACATGCAGCTAAGGAGATGTTCGCGGTAAATGATATGGCACCAACATCGACTCTCCCCGTTCAGGATGAGTTAGGGAACATGTTGACCCCCGAAGAACAGGTGATCTGTGAGTTTTCGAACGAAGATGACGAAAAAGACTTCCTTACCCCTCAGACCTTCATTGCTCCCGAGGCGTCGGATGCAACAAAATCAACGGTCGAAGAACTCGAATAGGCTATCCTGATCAAGAAACTTCCAGATCGAACGGTATACCTGGGAACGGGACAAACCCCCGAACTCAGGATAAAACCTATCCAATTTCTTATTAACAACATTGATTACTTCACTTGGTCCTATTTAGACATGACAAGGATCCTGCTGAAAATAACCACTCATCGACTGAGTGTCGATCCCAGGTTCAAACCAATAAAGCAAAAGAGGAGGCCTCAATCCGAGGTAAAATATACATTCATCAAAGACGAGGCAACAAAACTCCTCCAAATATGATCAATTAGTAAGGTAAAATATCCCGAATGGTTGGATAATGTGGTAGTGATTTCCAAAAAAATGGAAATAAATTAAGAATGTACGTAGATTATAAAGACTTGAATAAAGCATGCCCCAAAGACTTATTCCCATTGCCCAACATTGATCTCTTGATCGATGCCACGACCGGCCACGAGATCCTCACTTTTCTCAATGCCTACTACGGGTATAATCAAATTCAAATGAACCTAGAGGACAGGGAAAAGACTTCATTCATCACGAAGTATGGTACATACTGTTATAATGTAATGCCCTTCGGGCTAAAAAACATAGGAGCTACGTACTAACGCCTAGTTAATAGGATGTTCGAACATCAGATAGGTCAATCTATGGAAGTTTACATTGATGACATGCTAGTTAAATCCCTGCATGCAGAGGACCATTTGACTCATTTGCAGGAAGCATTTGATATCCTTAGAATCTATAACATGAAGTTCAACCTCAAGAAATGTGCCTTCGGAGTAGGATCAGACAAATTTATAGGCTTTATGGTGCCCAATAGAGAGACTGAGATCAACCTCGACAAAATCAAGGCCATTGAAGAAATCACAGTGGTGAACAATGTGAAGGCCGTACAATGGCTGACCGGGTGGATAGCACCCTTGGGCTGATTCATCTAGAGATCATCACATCAGCATCATCACTTCTTCTCCTTTTTCATGAAGAAAAATAGCTTTGAGTAGACTCCGAAATGCCAACATGCCTTAGAGGAATTAAAACGGTATCTCTCGAGCCCGCCTTTGCTCCACGCCCCGAAGGAAGATGAAATATTGTACTTCTATCTGGCTGTATCCAAGGTAACGATAAGTGGTATGTTGGTTTTGGAAGAAAAAGGTACGCAATTCCCTATTTATTACGTGAATTAGACTCTTGGAGATGCTCAAACCAGGTACCCACACTAAGAAAAATTAGCTCTTGCATTAATAAGTGCATATCCAAAATTAAAACCTTATTTTCAATGCCATCGTATATGTGTTTTAACAACATACCCTCTTTGAAACATCTTTCACAATCCTGAATTATCGAGTAGATTGGCCAAATGGGCTATCAAGCTCGGAGGGTATTATATCGAGTACCAACCCAGATGGCTATCATGTCATAAATTTTGGCGTACTTCTTGGATGAGTTTACACCTGCCCTGGTGCCTGAGGTAGAGAAAGAACTCTTGCTAAAAATGGGCATGTCATCGGGGGCATGGACCCTATTCACCGACGGTGCCTCGAACGTGAAAGGGGCTGGGCTAGGCATCGTTCTGAAATCGCCTACGGGCGGCATGATTAGGAAATCTATAAAAACATAAAAATAACTAACAACGAGGCCAAGTATGAGGCTATTATTGCAGGTCTCGAGCTGGACAAGAGCTTAGAAGTAGAAGTCGTTGAAGAAAAATGTAACTCCCTTCTGGTAGTCAACCAAGTAAATGGGATATTCGAGGTTCGAGAAGACAGGATTCAGAGATACTTAGACAAACTTCAAGTCACATTTCATTGCTTCAAAGAATGGACTCTGGTCTACATTCCTCGAGATCAGAACTGCGAGGTCGATGCACTCGTGAACTTGGGGTCTTCTGCAGAAGAAGATGACATACTCCCGGGGGGCAGTTGTACAGTTATACAAGTCGGTGACTGAAGAAGGCCATGACAAGATCAACTAAACAAGTCTAACATGGGATTAGAGGAATAAATATATCTACTATTTGAGAAAGGGGAAGCTACCCACAGACCCAAAAGAATCGAGGGCCCTTCGAGCCAAAGCAGCTCGATTTTCACTCGACAAGAATGGAACACTATATAGAAGGACCTTCGATGGACCTCTAGCAGTATGCTTGGTACCGGGGGACACCGATTATGTACTTCGATAAATCCACGAGGGCACTTGTGGAAATCATTCTGGCACCGATTCTTTGGTTTGAAAGGTGATCAGAGCAGGCTACTATTGGGACAACATAGAGAAGGACACCAAGGAATTCGTTCGAAGGTGTGACAAATGCCAAAGGTTTGCGCCAATGATTCACCAACTCGTTGAACAACTACATTCAGTATTATCACGATGCTCGTTCATGAAATGGGGGATGGACATCATTGGCCCCTACCAACGACACCAGGTAAAGCTAGATTTATTCTGTTTATGATTGACTATTTCTCAAAATAGGTGGAAGCACATGCCTTCGAGAAGCTAAGAGAAAAATAAGTCATTGTTCATCTGGGACCACATCAGCCAATTCGGGATCCCCTCCGAGATTACATGTGATAATGGGAAACAGTTCATAGGCAGCAAGCTGACAAAATTCCTAGAAGATCCTAAAATCAAGAGGATATTGGAGGTTAGAAAACGCGAAGGGAAAATGGAGAGAGATATTTCTCAAAGTACTATAGGAATACCGAACAACTTCAAAGTCAAGCACTAGAGAGACACCGTTCTCTTTGGTACAGGAGTCTGAGGCTTTGATACTAGCCAAGATTGTAGAGCCAAGCTCCAGAGGACTCGAACAGCAAGGCCATGACTACAGCCCTCGAACTACTAGATGAAAAGTGAGTGACTGCAGTAGTCCGAATGGCCGCCCAAAAGTAGAGGATCAAGAGATATTATAACAAGAGAACACATCTCCGATACTCCGGAGTTAGGGATTTAGTCTAAAGTAAAGTCACCTTCAATACTCGAAACCCAAATGAAAGGAAACTAGGCCCGAGCTGGGAAGAACTGTACCGCATCTTTGGAGTAGTAGGCAAAGGGTCCTACAAACTCAGCACCATGGAAGGCGAGCAACTTCCAAGAAATTAGAACATATCGATGCTCAAACACTATTATTGCTAAGGTATAACCTTCTCCCTTTTTATTTGTGTTTTATACTAACTTATTGCAGGTGTTCCATTGAGAGAATAGAAACACCCTCCAACTCGAAGACCTTGGGTTTTAAAGCATGTGTTGCACTCTTTTTCCCTTATATCGGGTTTTATCCTAAACGGGTTTTACCAGCGAGGTTTTTAACGAGGAAACATCTATATGATACCTAAGGAGAACTCATCAAGTACTCAAGGCTTCTCATCGATCAACCTCGAATACTTGGGTCACCCCCCTCGGAGGTTATCTTTTTGAAAAATTGAGTTACTCCTAAGGGCGAACTCGATAGGGAAAAATTGTATTGGGCCAAACGGTCGAATAAATTGTGTCCATGTAGAATAATCGAGCCTTCGAAGACAAGAACATGTACACGTATATCAAGTAATCAAAGAAGCCTCCCTGCTTGTCAAAATGTTATTTACTATTTTCATGCAAAATGGTTAAAGGGACAAAAGTCCTCGAATACTAGGGGATTGTCGCTGACAGCCAGCTCATCGAAGCCATAAATAACTAAAGCTCGTAAGACCTCAGTGAGGCAGTATCGAATCTGTAAGATCTCAATGAGGCATGTCCAAACTTATAAGTCCTCAATGAGGCAATACTCCTATAAGACCTCAACGTGGCATGCCCAAGCTTATAAGACCTCAATGAGGCAATACGAAGCTTATAAGATCTCAACAAGGCATACCCAAATTTGTAAGACCTTAAAAACGTATAACCCCAAAGTTAAGGTGAAGGCTATATATTCGAACTCGTAAGACCCTTAAAAAGGCATACCCTCAATATAGACACCAAGGTCACCGCACTAGAGGACTAAAGGCTACGCCTAAACATAAAAACTACGGTCGAACTAAAAGGTTACGGCCAAATTAATGCGGCTCGGAGATGTCCCACTGCCGCTATAAAACTAAAGGCCTTCAAATACTTCAAAAATAGTTCGAAAAGAACCGCTTAATTAGGCTACCCTTGGCATAGCTTCGATAATATCAGCTCTGAACCATAAAAAGTCTTCGAAAACAATTAGCCTTCGATGAAAAAGCTTCAAAAACTCAGCCTTCGAGCGAACCTCCCGAGGTACTCAACTGTCATCATACATCGACTCATAATCGAGGCTCTTGTTTGAGCCGTCAAAGAGTTAGACAAAGATAAAACATGCCAAGGCATAATCAAAACTTCAAAAGTCTTTAGCCGAAATGAAGGAAAACTATAGCCATATTAGAGGTCGCATCGACCTAACCTAAAGAGCATAAGGGCAAATGCATAAGAGCCTAAGGGCCAATGCGTTAGAGCCTAAGGGCCAGCCTAAAGAGCCTAAGGGCCAATATTTAAGAGCTTAAGGGCCAATGCGTAAGAGCCTAAGGGGCACCTTAAAGAGCACAAGAGCCAATCTAAAGTGCTTAAGGGCCAACGCCTTAAAAACTCGAGGGTCGAACCCCGAGTGGATAACTGTTATCAATCATTTGTCGAACATAAAAACCTGAGGGGTTTATATCATAAGTCCAATCGACATCAAAATGGTCATCGATGAACATCAAAATTTGCTCCAAAAAGGCAAAGGGAAGAAGAGAAATAACAAAAAGCAAAGGCCCTATATATATATATATATATATATATATATTAAAAGGTCCACACACATATTTTCCAGTCTCGCGCCTGGAACCCTCACACGAAAAATGAGCAAATAAAAACTTAATCTACTACTGGGGTCACTTACCCGGACGAATATCCCTCAAAATGCGTGCCTTCAACGGCTTGGTCCTCGACCCTTGAACTTCAACAACCTCATCCCCCTTGGGACTTCACTTTCATCGTCATCACCCTCTAAGCCGCTGGTCGAACCACTATCTGAACCATCAAGTAGAACTGCCGACCTTCACTCTCTCGATCTCAAAAGTCAAATTGATGCCCCTGTATGTACATCCTCGAGAGCCTATCTCCGAGATCTCAGTCGGGCATGCTCCAAGGCCCGGTTCAGTTCAAGCTCGGCCTCTTCAGACACCTTCTTGCCCGAGCATTTGCAGCAAGAACATCTTTTTGGTATGAGGACATGAGCCCATATGCTTCAGACTTGGCTGCAGATAGCGCGGTGATTCAGTATAAAGATCCTTATACTTATTGCTATTCGCCCTCGTATGTTGAAGATGATGCTCAACAGAGATCAACTTCACCTGAAAGACATCTCTCTTGGAGGCTATCTCGCCCACACGCTGCTTGAGTCTGAGAATCTCAATATCCCTGGCTTCGAGCCCCTCCAATCCCTCACCAGGACATCTTTCTTCTCAAGCTGCAAAGATCAACCCAAAGATGTTAAGTGTCAAAGTAGGACAAGCACGAAAATAAAACATACAAAAACTGTATTGCCTGCTTAGCAAGATCAGTTCACTCTCAAGACACCATCTCCAAAAGAATCCGAAGGTCATGAAGATCTTCTTCCCTTTTGGTTAAAAGAGCTCTGAGCTTGTCAACCTCTGACGAGAGCTTCCTACACTCTTACTCATAGCGGGTTGACTTAGCTTGGGACTTAACGACGGCCTGATTGTAAAGCACTATAGCTTGAAAGCATGAAAGAACAAAATTAGGAATGATGGGGATCAAAGCTCGAAGCGCAGTCGATGATAAATCACCTATTTTCATAGCCTCTCAACTTCCTCAAGAATGAGCGAGGCATTAAGTTCAGGATTTTCTTCGACTCTAGTGAAGAATCCTTCAAACATGTCATTCTCCCCAAGGGACGCCCTCGCATCGAAAGTTTTTCAATTATGGGCATCCCGTATCCCCCTCGGAGAGAATGCCGGACCCAACGGAGTGCCACCCACATCAATAACTCCGGTTGGATCGATCGGGGCCTTCTCTTGCCTTCGGGAAGCCTCAGTGTTAGGGTTCCCTAACTCATCTACCAATTACCCCTCAACTCGGGGAATGTTTTGGCCGTTGACCGGCTCAAGGGCATCATCTGATCCCCCCTCGAGAGCCTCTTTAGCCTGAGGTGGGACAATATCTGCAACGCTTGGTTTGGGATCCTTCAGCTCAGTAGCCATTGACTCAAAAAGACCCGAAGCAGATGTATTTACTCTTCCTCGGGCGCTAACGGGGAGTCATCCTTCTCTTTGCCCCCTGCTCGGGGGCTCCCCACTGCTTCTGAAGTTAGGGTCGCTGAATCAACTTCATGCTTTTGAGCTTTCGCCTTCTTTGGTTTCGAGGATTTGGTCGGCGATTTTCTCTTTCTCTTATTCTCCTAAGCAATTTTTGAGGTATCCGCCTCCCTGGAGGAGGTTTCCCTCATCAAAGAGGCATCTCCCAAGCCTACACAAACACAAAGGGCAGGTACAAAAACTAATAATACAGTCGAGGTGTACCTCCTGTAATGAGCTCAAGTACGGCAGAAGAAAAACCTTACCATGACTTTTAGCTTCCCACCGGGCCCTGGCCAGATCATGCCACATGCGCTTAACATACGAGCAAGTCGAATCAAGCTGGCAAACCCAGCCCGAAAGATCCTTAACCGCAACAGGGTACCATTTGGCAGCTGCATCATCGAAGGAAGTTAGTTCAAAAGGGGAAATGTCCCAAAGAAAAGAAAGAAAATTATTCAATCGATGTATTCAATTACGATTCATATTCCATTCCTCGGGGAATGGCATCCTTTCAATAGGAATAAGATCATAGGTCCTAGCTCGGATAAAAAGGCTTATCTACCCCCTATCCCTGCCTTCGTTGGTATAGGCAAAGAAAGCCTTCAGGGCCCGATGTTGAAGCTTAATCAGGCCCCCTTGATAAAGTTGGGGGTTGTACATCTTATTCAGATGGTCAAGGGTAAAAGGTTACCCCGACCATATTTGCAGGGTGCCTAATCATGTAAACAACGTGTCAGAATGATGGATTAATTTGGCTGAGTGTCACCTGGTATTATCCATAGAAATCAAGGATTACGGGGTCTATCGATGGCGAGGACGGTTCTATCGGACCTAAGGTAAGATGATATGTGTATGCTCTGAGGAAACCTCGTTTGTGTATCATTATATCTTTCTCCCTAGAAGGAACCTCCACTTGCACCAACTCTCCCTAGCGGCAGTAGGCTTTCACTTTCTCAATGTCATTTATCAGGCTAATGTATCGGGGCATGGGTTCGCAGCGCCCCGGCTTCGAAGAAGGCTTGTCAACCGTGAAATCGGATGATATCTCATAGGGTCTGGGATACACTCCTCAAGGTGAAGAGGCACTTTGGTCTTGTCCTTAGACGAGCGTAAGGACGAAGAAGCTTTATCACCTTGGGGAATGGTTCTAGAGGTCTTCGCCATTTCTACTAAAAAAATTTCAAAGGAAAAGAGAAAAACTGGATGAGAAACGAGCGCAAAAAAGAAGTAAGGAGAGTTGCTGAAAGTTTGGAGATATGGTGAAGAGTAAGGAGTAAAGGATTGGAGTATTTATAGGGGTCAATAATGCGCATTGGGAAAAAATCAAAGGATGGCCAACCATCGTAATCAGTTTGAGGCTTCTCGAGAGCCGTGCAAACGTGACTTTTGGACATCCCTTTTTGTTACAACAACCACTCGCGTGACGTAATTGACATAATGGTGGAGGCATTAAAGAGCTGGAGAATTCAAATCGTTCCTTGTTATTTCATTCCAAGGAATTCGGGGACTATCTGTATACGACCAAAATCAGATAGTTCGACTTTGGGGCTACTATGGTACTCAATGCCCAACTTCGAGGAGCTCGAAGTGGGATTTGAAGGCAGACCCTGAGGTTCTTCCCTCGAGGGGTCATAGCGAAGGTCAATCTCGAAGCATCTCAAGTCGGTGATCGTCATGGAAAGGCAGTAAACCCTTGAGGGCACGCGATGAGGATTGATAGGGTCTGCAAGAATAGTACTAATCCGTACTAAGACGTTATACAACTGTACCAATAGCCCTTTACCGTCATTATTAGACATGTACTATGTAAGGACTACCCTCTCCTATATAAAGGTAACCCTTATCATCTTATAAGGAGGATCGGATTATTACACAACATATTGAATACAATATAACATTCTCTGCTCTTTGCTTAAACAATTGTTCTACATATTTATTATGTACTCTTTCATTACCTTTGAAGCTTTATTATAATTGTTTCTTCATCAATAAGCTCATTACCAATTGCCCTAAGCAAGCCTCGAAGCCCCTGCTCCGGCCAACTCGAGGCTCGATTTTGTGACAACTTTGGTTTGCTTTCCTTATTCTCTTTATTTACACGTAGCATCTATTACCTAAAAACTATTATTAAAATAAATCATGTATTTTTAGAACCATAAAATCAAATATAATTATCATTACCATTTTCAAGGCAAACACCCTAATTTGAGAAGATTGAAGTTGAAAGAATTGACCGAGATTTGACTTTTGAGTATTTGACCTCAAATTGGAGTTTTGATGATTCTGATAGGCTCGAGTGGTGCTTTTAGACTTTGGCGTATGTAAGGATTTGGATTTGGAGGTCCATAGAGTAATTTGAAGCATTTTGGCGAAAATTGGAAAGTTGAAGTTTTAAAAGATTGAGAGGTTTGACAGAGAGTTGACTTTGGTGATATCAGGGTCAGAATGTGATTCCAAAAGTTGGAACAACTCTGTTATGCCATTTGAGACTTGCCTGCAAAATTTGGTGTCGTTTGGAGTTGATTTGATATGGTTCGGACGCTTGGTTGCAATTCTAGAAGTTCATAGTGATTTTCATGTGTTTTGGCATCCAATTCGTGGTTATAGAGGTTATTTTGGTGTTCCAATCATGCGAGCGAGTTCGTTTTATGCTTTTGGACTTGTGTGGGTATTTGGTTTGGAGATCCGAGGGCTCGGATGAGTTTCATTCGCATTTCGGAGTGTTTGGAAGAAAGTTCAGAACTGTTACTGTCTGATCTCGCATTTGCGATCACCGCTTTTGCGGACATGGAATAAAATTTGCAAAAAGGCTGGGGACTGGGCAGGGGAAGTTCGTATTTTCGAACATATGGGCCACTTTTGCGAAGGCCCTACTTTGCATTTGCGAAGTGTTTCTTCGTAATTGTGATAGAGACAGGATAGTCCAGGCTTCACTTTTGCGAAGAATTATTTGCTTTTGCGAGTTTTCATTTGTGAACCCAGTGTCGCAAATGCGACATCTGCAACCTACTAAAAGTTGGGCATTCCAAATCTTAGCTTTATTTTACCATATTTTGAACCCTAGGTCCGTGAGTGGGCGATTTTGAGAGAAGATTCTTATACCAAATCAATGGGTCAGTGTCTCTAATTAATTTTCAACTATATTTTGTGATTATATCTTAGATTTAACATCAAATTCATGAGAACCTAAGGAAAATTTGAGGAAAATTGTAAAATATTTGAAAGAATGAAAGATGTTGATTTGAAGGATGAATTAATATCAGAACTTGATAATTTTATTAAGGTTGAACGCGTATCGGAATGGGTGTTCAGGTTTTGTAAATTTTTTTGGGATCCAGGTGGGGGCCTGGAAAGTTGACTTTTATTGACCTTTTGTAAATTGTGTAAGGATCATAGCTTTGTTAATTGAAATTATTTTCTCTCAGAATGTTTGATGTATTTAAGCCATCTTTGGCTAGATTGGGTCGAGCGATGGTGAATTGGTAAAGGAAAAGCTAAATTGAGATTGAGTTCTCCAAATTGAGGTAAGTATCTTGTCTAACCTTGTGTCGGAAAACCACCCCTTAGTAATTGAGTCAATTGTGCTATCTTGATATGTGAAAGCCGTGTACGCAAGGTGACGAGTGGGTACACAGTTTATATGTGGTGTTGACCGGTTAGATTGTCTAGTCTTTTTCAATGCCTTTGATCAAATTGTCATAATATGTGGTATCTTGTTGTTAGGCTACATTTACATGCTCTATATGATGTTGTTAGCACTTGTTTACCTCTTCCTCGTTGTTTGGCCTTAGTTGAAGTTATTGCATTCCGTGTTGTTTGTTTACTTCTTAATTGTAAGTTCCTCCATAACTCTATGTATATATGCTACATGTCCAAATTATTGTGATGGCCTGCGTAGTTACCACGTGCCTTACGTGTCTTATTGTTTTGTAAAGGTTATTGTATTCCTTTGATTTTTACGTGGTTCTCTTGTTGCCGTGTACTCATACTATTGGTTGTATAAATTATTGTAATTTTTGTTGTTGTTGATTTAAATTATTATATGGGAGATCGGGTTGCACACCGCAACCGGTAAAATAAGGGTGGGCTGGAATAAGGGAGGATACTTATATGGTAATATTGTTATTATACGGTGGGGTCGGGTCGCTCACTGCAACAGGTGAAATAAGGGTGAAAATTGTTATGTGGTAAGGGTGAATTATGATATTGAGATTATATGGTGGGACGGGGTTGCGCGCCGCGACATATTATGTCTATTGTTACGATATTGATGTTTATTATTATGGCGGGATTGGGTTGCACGCCACAACATGTGAAATACGGGTGAATTGATATGGTAGAATAAGGGCGACTTATGATATTATCATATGGTGGGATCGGGTTGCACACCGTAATATATTATGTATTTTGGTATGCCATGTTATTGACTTTAGTTCCTTCATGCGAGATTTTGATAATCTGTATTTCTGGTTTTTACTAAGTTTTGAGGATCGAGTTATTGTAAATGACTTATTGCCTTGCCGTCATTTTCTAAGCTCTTTTCCGAATACTATTATTCTGGTGAATTGATTTTCAAAGTAAACTTACTACGTTGAGTCATTTCCTCCTGCCCTGCTGAGTCGTTAGTAATATAGTGATTTAAAATGAAAGAACTAATATCATGTTACCTTGTGTGATAGAACTTGCTGTATATTTCAGTATCTACTATTTCTAATAATCATTATATTTTTATTTTAATTGTTTCCTAAGGTAATCTTCTTAACTTGTATGAGGTTTTTATTTTACTTAAAAATGAATTGTTATTATGTTTTAACTTAATAAATTCTATATTAAATGCAATAGCTATTCGATGTTGAATTTTATTTGAAATTGTTATTTTCCTCACTCAAATAATTTCCAAAATAAAACTCATCTTTCTCGCTAATTTTCTATTTGTTCTAGAAACGGTAAATTACTTTATAATATATAAATGTAACCTCTTGAAAATCTTAATTAGCAATTGACACATATATTATGCACTGAGTAGCATGTGGATTTCGCTGTGCAAAGTAAGATAGAAGGATGTGGGCACAAGGTGTCGTGTGTGTGTAGAAGGGTTGGAAGTTATGGCTTATGGTATGACATTACAAAGAGTGAAATTATTGGAATCGTGTATTAGAAATAATTTGTTTGGGCTGTGTAACGACCCGACCGGTCGTTTTGAGCTTTAGCACGTTGTTCAGCAGTTTGAGGCCATGAGCAGCTTCATTTCAGGCATTATGACTTGTACGCATGGTCGGAATTGAATTTTGGGAAGTTCGAAGTTGATTTGGAAAGAGAATTCTTATTTCGGAAGCTTAAAGTTGGAAGAATTAACTAGGATTGGAATTTTGAGTAAACCTCGGAATCGGGATCTGAAGGTTCTAGCAGTTTTGTATGATGATTTCGGACTTGGGCGTATGCCTGGTTCAGGTTTTGGATGACCTGGGAGCGTTTTGGCGCCTATTGTGGAATTTAACATTTTGGAAGAAATTTTATAAGTTTGGATTGAAGTGCATTTCAGTGTTATCGATTTTTGTTTGGTATTCCGAGTCTGGAAATAGCTCCGTATGGTGATTATGGAGTTGGAAGCGCGATCGAAAGTGAATTCGGAGGTCCGTGGGTCATTTTGAAATCATTTGGCTAAAGATAAAAATTTGAAGGTTTTTAAGGAGTTTGATCGGAAGTGGACTTTTTGATATCGGGGTCAGAATCCAATTCCGAAAGTTGGAGTAGGTCCGTAATGTCGAATTTGACTTGTGTGCAAAATTTGAGATCAATCAGACGTGATTTGATAGATTTCGACATCCAATGTAGAAATTTGAAGTTCTAAAGTTCATTAAGCTTGAATTGGGGTGCAATTCATAATTTCAATATTGTTTGATGTGATTTGAAGCCTCGAGCAGGTCCGTGTTATGTTATGGGACTAGTTTGTGTGATTGGACGGGGCCCCGGGGACCTCGGTGTGTTTCGGGGTGGTTTCGGATCATTTTGGGCTGTTTTGAAAAAGCTAATGCTGGTATCTAGTATTGTTCTTCGTGTTCGCGAGGATCCTCTCGCGTTCGCGAAGAAGGATTTGGCCTCAGGGACTCTGTTTTTCGCGTTCGCAAGGAGGTTCTCGCGTTCACGTAGAAGGAAATCTCTGCTGCATAGGTATGATTTTAGAGGCTCATATCTCATAATCTATAAGGAATTTAGAGATGATCCGAAAAATAAAAGTTGTAGCGCTTTGTGTCTAGTTTTCAAAAATATAAACCATTTGGAATTTGGATTTGTCTACCAAAAGTTATGGCTGGTACACTATAAGCTGTCCGGAAGGATAAAGAAGAAATTTGTATTGCACAGGGATGACCTTCGCAGCTTATATCTCAAAATATATAAAGAATTGGGAGATGATCAAAACATAAAAGTTATAGATCTTGGTTTCTGGTTTCCAAAAAATTAAACCAATTGTAATTTGGATTTATTTACAAAATGTTATGTCCATTATACTAGAGGCTGTCTGAGAAGAGTATGAAAAATGATTTTTGAGAATTTTCTTCTTCGTGAACGCGAGGGGGTCTCGCAGACGCGAAGAAGACTCATCTGGGCAGTGTATAAGTGTAAAGAAATGGGTTTGGCTCAATTCATCTCATTTTTTCCATGGGAGCCTGTCACACATCCTTTTTCCTACTATATCCCCGGAAGAGGGTATAATAAAGGGAGTTATTTCCAACTTGAAGTGACAATCGAAACAGGATTATTTATTTAAAAATCAGAGTCGCCACTTGGGAGATTTATGGTGTCGCAAGTCACCGGTTTGAAATCCGAATCGAAGAAAGGGTTTGACTCTATTTTACAGTCTGCGAACCAGAAATCCGAGTAAGGAATTCTATTAACCCAGGAGAAGGTGTTAGGCATTCCCGGGTTCCGTGGTTCTAGAACGGTCGCTCAACTGTCGTGTTTAGCTTATTTATCTGATTTTATTACATGATGAGCCTATGTGCCAATTTTACTTTTAGACCTCTTTAATATTTATTTTTTAAAAGAAAGTTGAACGTCGTTTAAAGCGTGCCTTCGGATCGCATCACATAAAATGCACCTTCAATCCTGAACACACTCTATTCAATGTTTTGGGATTTGATTTGGGTCACATGAAATGCACACCTAAGTTTAGGAATGTAATTTTTATTAAAATCGCGCCTAAAGTGGCCAATGCGTTATTATCTTTTGGGAAGGCCGTGAAATTCGCTAAATGGCCTATCCCGCATTCTAAGTATTTTAATATATACATTTATCGAGGGCCCCGCAATTTATGAGTTTTATTTGGCGAGGCTCGTCTCGTTTATTTTAAAAGGCAAACTAAAGCAACTAGGGTTTTTTATTTATTTTTTGTTTGTCTATAAAAAGAAAATAAATCCTAATTAATCAAAATTATTAGCCTAATTCAACTAATCAATGATTAAACTAAACATATGCTGGGCTGCAACAGAAGCCCAAAGAGTATAACTTGTAAATAGATATGTAACTGAAATCAGCCTTTCGCAGGCTTTGGCCCGGGCCCAAATGGCCAATATTCAGGGCATGCCCACACCAAACGCCACAAAGGTACTCATGTCGAACCCCAGTGCATTTAACCGTTCCTGAGTTCCGCCTACGCTGAACCAAATATGCACTGAACTTATGCAAATTGTGTTAAGTGCATTAACCAGTTTGTAACAAGGAAGGGCTATGCACGTTTATTCAATTTGAGGTGACTAAGAGATCATGGCATTTTTCAAAGGTGTTAATCAAACTAAAATACTAATTAACTAAAATGAATTACTAAACTCAATGAATTAATTCAATGGAGGTGAGCACTTATTCCCTGACCTTTACCTGAAATTCAATGCTAATTTGCCAACAACAATTCAAGTGCACATGCCAATTAGATCTAGAACCTTTATTCAAATGCAGATACCAAATTATACTTTAACATGAACAGTGATAAAAAGTTACTACCAGCTAAGGTGAACATTACTAAACCAATTCACGAATTTAACTTCTACTATGAGGTCATTGATTTTCAGCTAGCATTTAATCATGCAGACTATGAGTTTTGACCCAAATTGAGCTACTATTGATGGCTGTTGAGTTCATATGTTCGTAACAACACTTCAAATCAATTTAACAGTCTAGATCTTAAACAGTTCGAAATTATCACAAATCCATTCACTCTACTACAAATAGGCTGAAATAATAAACTTCCAAAAGTCCTAGAACTAATGGTAGTGCAGTTAATCAATGAGACGGTGGATGCTTCACTGAAGGTCAAACATCAACAGCGCTTTCATTTCATGAAGGAGTTACATAAAGTCAATCTCGAGTATGTACCTGGAATTGGAAAGGAATAGAAATGAGAAAAATCAGCAGCAATAACAGGACCTAGCAGCAATTCCGTAGCAGTTTCTGAAATCCAGCAGTGGATCTCTCAACAAAGCAACATCAAGAGCAATTTTCTAATCAAAATAGCCTCTCAAACACCTAGGAATACCTCAGTGATCAAAATTCATTAAGCTGACCCGTTTGAACTCAAATCAACTCAAAACCAAACCAGGAATCATTCTGGACTTCGACTATTAGAATTTGAGTTAAGAGAAGCCAATCAAACATAGAACTTGAAATTAAACTTAAGGAATGAATGGAACAGTACTGTTTTCTGTTTTTTTAGCTTTTGTATATATTTTTTGAATTTTTAGGCTGGAAAAGGGATTTCAAACTTTCAGATCTAGAAATTTGAATCTCAAATTCAAATTCTGATTCTGGAAACTATGGCCTATTTTGGGGAGATTAGATGGCTCCAAACTTGTATGTTAAGGCACTATTCATTGCCTTTTATAGGTAAAATGAGGGCAACCCTCAGATTTTTGTTTACCCTTTAGTCCCTATTTTATTTACTTATTTAATCACTTATTTTCTGACTTGTGTCACAAGTTTACATACTACAATTACTGAAATTATACTAAAGTCCTACTTTGGAGTGTTCTAGAAGATTCTAGTTTCAACTACCATGTGCTACCCAATCCTAAATGTCTAAGCGACCCTTGAATTAACCTAAAATTACTAACACTAGTTAAACTATCAGCTATAACCAAACCAACTACTCAACTATAGTTAATTAATAAATGCTAAAGCCAATTGTTCCCAACCAAATAGTCCTTAAAATCATATTAACTGGACATGTGAAATTAAATCTAAAATTAATCATGGAACAACTAATTGAACCAACCACAAAATCAAACTGGGCAGAAATAAATCACACAATATCAATTAATCATGAAGAAATTCATTCAAAGCTTCAACTAAACCCTATAATGACAAAACTAAAACACAGCAAAATTAACAAATTACTATTGACTAACAAAGGAGGAATCAAAGCAAAAGTTTAATTATCAGACTTAAGATGCTTAATGGCTGCTAAGAAAGAAAAATTCCAAAGAAACAAAAAGAAAACCAGAGACAGCAAGGATAGAAACGAAGAAGCTAATTAAAGAAATAAACGAAGCTTACCTATACAAGGCTGGAACGAAGATTATGACTCGAATCCTATACTGGACTCAAACAATCAGGCAAAAATTCGAAGAACATGGGCGTCTAGGGTTCTGCCGGTTGGAAATTAAAAATTCGAGCCATTTTAATGAGGCTTTTAAAGGAATTTGGTTGGTATTGGGTATGAGGGAGGTCAGGGAATGCTTGTGGTTGGTTCAATTAGTT
>MU741761.1:87980-116018 GCA_026770625.1 Nicotiana glauca
GGGATTGGGGGGGGGGTGAAGGTGAAGACATGGTGAAGCTTTGAGCGTGATCGGAGCATCGCCGGCAGCGACGTTAGGGCGGAGGGCGGCAGAAGGGAGGGGGAATGGCTGGCGTTACAGGGGAGAGGGTTGGGGTACGAGGAAGATGCATATGTTTTTTAGAGTTTTGGACAGTTTTATGTTATCTTTTTGATCCAACGAGAACCGTTGGATTGATGAAAATAAATGGTCCGGATTTATCATCGCCAAACGATGTCGTTTAGGAGGGAGGGGATTTTGAACCGGGTGATGGGAAATTGGGTTGGACGGGGTCTGTCTGGTTTGGGCCAGATGTTAAAATGGCCCAATTCATGGTTCTCTACTAAGGCAACCCACTCTTATGTGCTTTTGTTCCCATTTTTATTTCTTTTATTTATCTTTTGTATTTTATTTTTTATTTATATATTTTTTTCTGATTTTATTAAAATTCTAAAAAAATAAATTAACACTAAAATCTAATTCCCTATCCATTAATTTTCTAATTGAAATGCAAACTAAGACATATTTAAACTAATAATGCAAAAAGGGTCATTTTTGTTATTTTTCTTGTATTTTATTCTAAAACAACTTAACCGCTAATTAAAATATGAAATTAAATCCTAAATGCAAGTGTTAAGTGTAATATTTTTTATATTTTTCATATGAATAAAAATGCACAAATAAAATGCAAACAATTATAAAAAAAAATAACACAAAAATTCAAAAATTATAAAATAATAAAAAAATCATTTTGTTTGAATTTTGGGAATAATTCATATATGGGGCAAAAATCACATGCTCACAGCTGTCCCTCTTTGCTCGAAAACATGAAAAGTTTTCGTGCAAAGATAAGTGAGCGGAAACGAGCGATTTTTGCCCGTTCGAATATCCCGTGTGAAGCATTTTTGAAATAGTTAACCGCATCCTGCTTCAGGGGTTGCCTACATATCTTGGGCTAAATAGGAATCGTGTCCGTGTAGTTCGGGAAGGTTTGGTAGCTGGGACTACCAGGAGCTGTGATTTCACTGTTGTTGCTGTTGCTACTGCTTGCTGACGTCCCTTATTACACTGTGTTGAAAAAGAAGCTAGCCTAAGTTATGATCTATGAATTACATAAAGGTCCTATCTATGTCTTCAAACTTTCTCTTGTGTTGCCTCGAACTTGTATTCTTCCACTGGAATTCTTGTGTCGTTGCCTTGAATTGTGATTGGCGATGTTTTGCCATTCCTCCGAATGATACTTGACTGCTGAAATTTGAACTATGCGCCTTTATTCTCCAGGCGGGCTCCCGATTGCTGACACTTGAAAAGTATTCCCTTGTTCTCCAGGTGGTCTCCTGACTGCAACGCTTGAAAAGTATTCCCTTGTTCTCCAGGTGGGCTCCTGACCATAACAAAATAAACAAACAAAGAAAATTTTCTGTCCCAGTTTGGTGACTGGGCACATCGTGTTATCCAATATCAAAATTAAAATTTGAATTGTACTTCCCTTGTTCTCCAGGTGGGCGCCTGACTGCTGAAACTTGAAAAGTGTTCCCTTGTTCTCCAGGTGGGCTCCTGACTGCAACAAAATAGACAACCAAAGAAAATTTTCTTCCCCAATTCGGTAACTGGGTACAATATGTTATCAAATATTAAAAATTAAAGGCTAAAATTGAATTGTACTTCCCTTGTTCTCCAGGTGGGTGCCTGATTGCTGAAGCTTGAAATGTATTCCCTTGTTCTCCAGGTGGGCGCCTGACTGCTGAACTTGAAAATTATTCCCTTGTTCTCTAGGTGGGCTCCTGACTGCAATAAAATAAACAAACAAAGAAAATTTCCTGCCCCAGTTTGGTGGATGGGTAGACTTGTGCTTTGTTACCTAAGCTATTGATACGATGGTGAGAGCAAAACTAAAGACTTGATTGGCATGTACGTCCCTTGTGAGTGAAACTATTTGAATAAGATTTTTATCCTAGGAGAAAATTTGTCAGACGAGGTTTTCTATCTTAGGAGAAAGATTCATCAGACTAAGATGCAGATCCTAGGAGGGAATTCATCATACTAGGGTTTTTATATTAGGAGAAGATTCATCAGACTAAGATGTAGATCCCAGGAGAAAAATTCATCAGACTAGGTTTTTGTTATCTTGTGAGAAAGATTCATCAGACTAAGATTTTGATCCTAGGAGAAAGTTCATCAAACTAGGTTTTCTATCTTAGGAGAATGATTCATCAGACTAAGATTTAGATCCCAGGAGAAGATTCATCAGACTAGGGTTTCTAGCTATCTTAGGAGAAAGATTCATCAGACTAAGATGTTGATCTGGAGAAAAATCCATCAGACTAGGCCTTTTATCCTAGGAGGAAAAAATGTGAAAAGTAATGGCGACACTTTGCGCACACTAGCAAGGCCAGCAAGAGCCAGGATTTGAGAAACTTCCTTTTTGTCGGCTCTCCTCTTCTTCATTTCTTTTCTTTTCCCCTGTTGTTGAACCGACTGTCTTGTACTACTTTGTTCCTGTTTCAAATAAAGAAAACTTGTGAGTTTAAAATGTGGTGGTTGGTTTGTGGTCTTGAACTCTGAGGGCGTCCCGATATCCTCCATTTGTTGCGTTGCATAAACTGTCATCTCCCCAATATTTGTGTCTCATGTAAATTCCAAAGCACGACTATTGCCCCCCATTCTGTGTATGATGTTCTTCCTCAGCTTAAACAGGCTTCAGCTTTAAGGTTTATTGCTCATTCAATTGCCATGATAATTGTTTCCCCCTTGAAGACCTTGCTTGTTTATTGATTAACCACTTTCTTTATTATCCTTGACACGGAGAATACCTCTGACCGTTCACCAAAAACACTTTGTACTATTTCATTGTTCATGATGTGTACCAAATCTTTCGTGTTTCACCGCAAATACCTTCGATCCGTTCACCCAAACCCTTTATTTGTTGCGTTGTTCATGAATTGAGATATGCCAGGCCGTTGCATTTTACAAGGATCCCAAAGCATGTTGATTGTTGCCAACTCAGTGTGCCTGCTGTTCTTTCCTGACTTACCATAATTTGATATGTTGTCAAGATCGCGTTTTGTTCAATTGGAAAGCTTGGTGGCAGATTTTGAAGTCATTTATCACTTGTTATGATCGGACAGACTCAAGAGGAAGAAGTAAACAGGACTGGAGGAACATGACAGGAGGACAATGAAAGAGATGATTCCTAACAAGAAACCTACAGAATAACAACCCATCGGATATGGATACCGACTCTAACGACCTTGACATGCACTTTCAGCCTACTCTGTTTTAGCAAATCTGATGTTCGGCTTTTGTTGTACCTTTTCGCCATGAAACTGGGCTTCAATTCTCCGCTTATCCAATCTGATTCACAATCCTTATTCGACTTGTGGTGCCCGTAGGGTTTTCACCATCAAGCCTCTCTCATTTTGGTTTTTCTCTCAACTCACCATCGTTTTATGGTGCTCGTGAAGGTTTTCACCAATAAGACTCTCTCATTTTGATTTCTCTCAGCTTTCATCACCTTGGGGTACCCGTGAGGTTCTCATCAACAAGACTCTCTCATTCTTCATTTCCTTCGTTTGGACCGGAGTGTTGCCCCTGATATGATTTACCTTTACTCGATTGACTTGGCATCTCTCAAAGACTAATCAGAAGGTCTTCCTTTGGACCGTAATGTGGGCTTTTGGATAGGGTTAGAAACAAAGGGTATCAAAGGCTCAAAACAATTCAACATGGGTTCAAAATTACAACTTTCGGAATAAGATTTCCTACAACAATCACAACTTCTGCCCCAATTTTCTTTTGGGGACTTTTGGGACTTTTATTTCGGTGTGACTGAACCTCATAGAGAGGCTGCCTACATACCCTTTTAGGGTCAAGTCAAACGTAGTTCAGACGACTACTTTTGTTGTGGTGATTTTTCCTTTCTTCCACTTTCTTTTCCTTTCTTTTCATTCTTTTCTTTCTCTTTTCTTTTTTTGCTTTTCTCTTTTCTTTTCTTTCTCTTCTCTTCTTTTCTTGTTCTTTGTTTTTTCTTTCTTTTCTCTTTTCCCTCTTTTCTTTTCTTTTTTCTCTTTTTCTCTTCTTTTCATTTCTTTTTCTTTCCCTTTCTCTTTCACCGTTTTTCTCTTGTTTCTCCACCTACTTTCCCCGCTCGGGCCTACGAGTTTTATTATTGATTCCGAAAGAGGGGTATGCAAGAAAATAACTGAGGCTCGAAGGGGTAACAAAGGATAAATTGTTTGGATAGCAGAATAAAATGCCTTTGTCATTCCAATCTCCAAAACATGCCAAGTACAAACTACACAGTTAAACAAGCCGAGGAAAACACACATAATACCTTTTGATTGATTCACATATTTGCCTTCTGTATTTTTCAATTACCTAGCACCACTAGACAATGATCTCGGTACCCTGAACGCCCCCCTGTAAACTTGGGCAAGCTTGCCTTTGGCTTCAAACCGATGCAGCATGGTGCTTTTCAACAGTATTTCTTTATGTTCTATCTGCCCCCAGTTTCACTTGATTTGGGCTTGAAGTGATCTCAGAATGCCTTTACTTATTTCCCTCGAATGTCCTTACATTTTCAACATTGTTTCATTATTAAATTGGCATTTAAAAACCAGGCTGAGAATTATGCGTGCATGTCATGTCACCAGAGCCAGCATGAAAAGAATTGTAAAAGGAGAAGGGAATTAAATAAAATGAACTGGAAATGGTGGGAAATAGAGAATTGCATTAGACTGACGATAAAAGGTTTTAAACAACAAAACAAGCAAATTAGACTAGTTACAATCTTTGAACAAACCTAGACAACACTACACAAGCTACTACGACCAGACGAACAAGGCAAAGTGAAAGGATAGAAGGGTTTGAGTCCAAGACAATATCCGGATTACAACCTTGAAGTAACCCGAACCACAGAAATGACAACAAAATAAACCACCAAAACTCCAAGAGATGGAGCATCTTCCCAATTACCCAACACGACGTCTTAGCCACTGAATTTCATGCCAAGAGTGCTAGAATTTTCATAAGTCCCCATCAAGTTGTTCTGAGAAAACTGCTTCTGGGTTTCTTCTGCCGGCTCATTCTCATGATCAATCATACCCACCATATGCATCTTATTATGCACAGGAGATGGACTTTGGCCAATGTTTGCTACATCTGGACTTTGCACGGCAATGTCGCCTGCACCAATAAGCTTCTGAATTGCATTCTTTAGATTCCAACATTTCTCTATATCGTGCCCCAGGGCACCTGAGCAGTATGCGCACTTTTGAGAAAGATCAAACTTCTTTGGAGGAGGGTTCAGCGCTTTTATCTGAATCGGCTTCAACATGTCCAGTGTCCTTAAACGCTGGAACAGACTGGCGTATGATTCTCTCAATGGAGTGAATGTTTTCTTCTTTCGTAACCTCTCATCCTTAAATGCTGGATTGGGCTGAAAACCTGATCCGAGGTGATTTTGGTAAGATCACGAGGGTAGCTGGGTATTTCGAGGAGCTGGGTACTGTGATGGGCGACTTTGGAAGTTCTGTGCACAAGGATAACCACGGGGACGATGTCGAGGCTGGGAGTATTGATCAAAAAGACCTATCGGATCGTCTTTTCTGCTCCTCTTTCTTCCAACCAAGCTTACTGGCATGTTCTGAATGGCTTTCGCACAACTCACAATTTTGCCTGATTTGATTCCTTCTTCTACTAGCTCCCCCATTTTTAACACGTCATTGAAAGGCTTTCACAGGGCCAGGATTAAATGACTGTAGTAGGTAGGTCCCTGGGCCTGTAGAAAAAGCTTGACCATTTCTTCTTCGCTAATCAGAGGACTAACTCGAGCAGCTTGCTCCCTCCATCTGAGCCCAAACTCATTAATGCTTTCTTCTGGCCTCTTTTCCATTTTAGATAATGAGGAGCGGTCTGATGTAACACTCGATTTACACTGAAAAGATCGGACAAAATCCTGAGCCATATCACCCAATGTAAGCCACTTATCAACATCTTGACGGGTATGCCAGTCCAAGGCCGCCCCAGTTAGGCTTTCACAAAAATATGCCATCATTACATCATCTTTCTCCCCAACAATCCTCATTTCGTTGCAATAGACCCTCAGGTGGGCCACCGGATCTCCACGCCCATCGTACAAGTTAAATTTTGGTACTTTGAACCCTGCAGGCATGCTGCCCTGGCCTTCCACTCTTCGCTTGTCCCTGAAGGACTGTTCTGTGCTTTTCAACTTCCTGGGTACCCCATCACACTCTTCTCTTTTCGTAACCCTTTCTTTTCTAGCACAAAGCTGCTCATACCGGAAGCTCTTCTTGTATGAATTGAGGACCTTGCGGGCACCCTTTGGGGGGTGATATTGGGTATTTTGAGCTTTGAGTGGGTATTCATTGTTTGGGGTAATGGATATGACACGGGAGTAATTTCGGGGAGATGCAACTGGAGGATAAGTGATGGAGTTATTAGGGTAGTTGGGAAAATTGTGATAAGCGGGTGTATCTGGGGAATATGAAGGATCATTTGGCGCTGTGTTTGGAGCTTGGGTAAGGGCAGCATCTGGAAAAATCGATGGTGGCGGGGTTGGTTCCTTCCCAACTATCCAAGCTTGGTACATGTCTGCCATGTGTTGTCTTAACATCCGTACCTCTTCACCCAACCCATTATCCGTTCAACCAATTGATGTCGGGCACCGGTATCAACCAACTCAGTTCTATTATCATTCGCCATTGCCTTTTGTCCTTGTGTTGCAACGAAGAATTACTGCTTTAAAACCACAAACCAACTACTTTTCTGGAATAACATGACAAAATGAATAACCACGTTAGCGTTAGGGCATTTAACATATTGGTAACAACTTTTGATCGGTCGCATGCGTCATCCCGGCTTTTCCTTATTTCCAATTTCAAACTTTCTCTTCCTTTGTTTTTCTTCTTTTTCTCTCTTTTTTTTTCTCTTTCTTTTTCTTTCTTTTTCTTTTTCTTCTTCTTTCTATTTTCTTACTTTCTTGATTTTCTTTTCTTTCTTGTTTTTCCGCTATTTTCTTTTTCTTTTTTGCCATTTTGTGGTTTTGCGTCTCTTTTCCTTTTCCTTTTTTCATTTGGTTATGGTCGAATCCTACGTGGATTGCCTACGTATCATGATCCCGTATGAGTCAGACCGAGCGTAGTTCTTGCAAATTGAATGCAAAAAATAAAGGGATAATTTTTGGGATTTTCATATTATATTAATAAGAGATACTAGACTATTTGTTTTTCTTGAAGGGAAACTACAAAAGCAGACTCAAAATAACCAACTACAAACTCGATGATTGAAAACTAGGTCAAGAGTACATCGAAGCTTCACATCCTGGGGCCCGCGGGGCATCACTCGGCATCGCCGCAGGCCAGCGCAAGACTGAGAAGGCTCCAATGTCAACTGTGACTTTTTAAAGAAAGCTGGCCATGTAATAACTTATTTGACTTAAAAACAAAAAGTGGCTATTGTTCAAAATATTTATTTTAAGAAAACAAAGACTTGGTTTTGCAAATACGACCTTTCAGCACTTCCAAAAGGAGATTTTAAGACTGTGCCCGCAAACCGTTTTAAAATGACTCAGGGTGGCTGTTCTTGCAAAAACATCCTTCCGGCGCTCTTTTGGGGATATTCGGCTTATTTTAAACAAGAATGGAATCACCCGACTTATTTGATGAAAATTAAAATTCTGGTATTTTTGGCTATTTTTGCAAAAGGGGAGGTTGGACCCGATGAGGGTTGCCTACGTATCTCACATCCAATGAGAATCAACCAGCGTAGTTCGGGCAGATTTGCCAAAATCAAAGCTATTTTGGACAATAATTTCTTTTTCATATATTTTCTGCTTTTTTTTTCATTTTTCAAAAATCCGGCAACATTTCGGTATGATTTAGGTATTGGGTTTTCCAAGCAAATGGTTACCCTCACTTAGTCCTAACACTGCTATTTTTTACAACTTTTCACTTATTATATACAAGCCAGTCAACATGTAAAGCCGATCAAATAAATGCGCAAGTAGCACGCAAGATGCATTAGGATGGTCATTTCAATTTAGGTCACTTGTCCTAGACGGACCCAACCCCTGTGTTGAGTCCCCTAAGTCAAATGCACATGATGCAAACAAGTGTCCTACTAGGGATCCATCAGGAGTTTATTGTTCTTCTAGGTTTAAACCTTAGGTTTATTGGTCTAGACCTGGCTTACCCGAGCGGACAACTCGGGCCGAGGGGGAGGCAGCGTACCGGGCATACAGAAGCTCCGCCGGCTTTGCAACTTATCCAACCTCGTTCTAAATTGAGAAAGACTCTAAATAGAAGAGAAGATACACGAAGTGCACCCTTCTCCATGATGTAGAAGACTCAGAAAGAGGGAGGGATTCGCGATAATTTATATACAATTCAACAGATATTAAAGCGGTAAAACATTTAGTACATAAGGCATGGAACATGTAGCAAAATCAGATAAATCCAACTATAACAATTTATCTATGCTCGAATTCTGAACCCTGAACTGGAAATTCTGGGTTCAAGTCCCCAGCAGAGTCGCCAGAGCTGTCACACCTCTTTTTCCTACTACACCCCCCGGAATAGGGTATAATAAAGGGAGTTATTTCCAACTTGAAGTGACAATCGAAATAGGATTATTTATTTAAAAATCAGAGTCGCCACTTGGGAGATTTATGGTGTCCAAGTCACCGGTTTGAATCCCGAATCGAAGAAAGGGTTTGACTCTGTTTTACAGTCTGCGAACCAGAAATCCAAGGAATTCTGTTAAACCGGGAGAAGGTGTTAGGCATTCTCGGGTTCCGTGGTTCTAGCACGGTCGCTCAACTGTCGTGTTTAGCTTATTTATCTGATTTTATTACATGATGCGCGTATGTGCCAATTTTACTTTTAGACCGCTTTAATATTTGTTTTTTAAAAGAAAGTTGAACATCGTTTAAAGCGTGCCTTCGGATCGCGTCACATAAAATGCACCCACAATCCTGAACACACTCTATTCAATGTTTTGGGATTTTATTTTGGTCACATGAAATGCACACCCGAGTTTAGGAATGTAATTTTTATTAAAATCGCGCCTAAAGTGGCTAACGCGTTATTATCTTTTGGGAAGGCCGTGAAATTTGCTAAACGGCCTATCCTACATTCTAAGTATTTTAATATATACATTTATTGAGGGCCCTGTAATTTATGAGTTTTATTTGGCGAGGCTCGTCTCGTTTATTTTAAAAGGCAAACTAAAGCAACTAGGATTTTCTATTTATTTTTTGTTTGTCTATAAAAAGAAAAGAAATCCTAATTAATCAAAATTATTAGCCTAATTTAACTAATCAATGATTAAACTAAACATGCGCTGGGCTGCAACAGAAGCCCAAAGAGTATAACTTGTAAATAGACATGTAACTGAAATCAGCCATTCGCAGGCTGTGGCCCAGGCCCAAATGGCCAACATTCAGGGCATGTCCAGGCCAATATGCCACAAAGGTCCTTATATCGAACCCCTGTGCATTTAACCGTTCTTGAATTCCGCCTATGCTGAACCAAATATGCACTGAACTTATGCAAATTGTGTTAAGTGCATTAACCAGTTTGTAACAAGGAAAGGCTATGCACGTTTATTCAATTGGAGGTGACTAAGAGATCATGGCATTTTTCAAAGGTGCTAATCAAACTAAAATACTAATTAACTAAAATGAATTACTAAACTCAATGAATTAATTCAATGGAGGTGAGCACTTGTTCCCTGACCTTTACCTGAAATTCAATGCTAATTTGCCAACAACAATTCAAGTGCACATACCAATTAGATGTAGAACCTTTATTCAAATGCAGATACCAAATTATACTTTAACATGAACAGTGATAAAAAGTTACTACCAGCTAAAGTGAATATTACTAAACCAGTTCACGAATTTAACTTCTACTACGAGGTCATTGATTTTCAGCTAGCGTTTAATCATGCAGACTATGAGTTCTGACCCAAACTGAGCTACTATTGATGTCTATTGAGTTCATATGTTTGTAAAAACACTTCAAATCGATTTAACAGTCCAGATCTTAAACAGTTCAAAATTATCACAAATCCATTCACTCTACTACAAATAGGCTGAAATAATAAACTTCCAAAAGTCCTAGAACTAATGGTAGTGTAGTTAATCAATGAGACAGTGGATGCTTCACTGAAGGTCATACAACAACAACGCTTTCATTTCATAAAGGAGTTTCATGAATTCAATCTCGAGTATGTACCTGGAATTGGAAAGGAATAGAAATGAGAAAACTCAGCAGCAATAGCAGGACCTAACAGCAATTCAGTAGCAGTTTCTGAAATCCAGTAGTGGATCTCTCAACACAACAACATCAAGAGCAATTTTCTAATCAAAATAGCCTCTCAAACACCCAGGAATACCTCAGTGATCAAAATTCACTAAGCTGACCCATTTGAACTCAAATCAACTCAAAACCAAACCAGGAATCATTCTGGACTTCGACTATTAGAATTTGAGTTAAGAGAAGCCAATCAACCATAGAACATTAAATTAAACTTAAGGAATGAATGGAACAGTACTGTTTTCTATTTTTTTTTAGCTTTTGTATATATTTTTTGAATTTTTAGGCTGGAAAAGGGATTTCAAACTTTCAGATCTAGAAATTTGAATCTCAAATTCAAATTCTGATTCTGGAAACTATGGCCTATTTTGGGGAGATCCAAACTTGTGTGTTAAGGCACTATTCATTGCCTTTTATAGGTAAAATGAGGGCAACCCTTAGATTTTTGTTTACCCTTTAGTCCCTATTTTATTTACTTATTTAATCCCTTATTTTCTGACTTGTGTCACAAGTTAACATACTACAATTACTGAAATTTTACTAAAGTCCTACTTTGGAGTGTTCTAGAAGATTCTAGTTTCAACTATCACGTGCTATCCAATCCTAAATGTCTAAGCTACCCTTGAATTCAACCTAAAATTACTAACACTAGTTAAACTATCAGCTATAACCAAATCAACTATTCAACTATAGTTAATTAATAAATGCTAAAGCCAATTGTTCACAGCCAAATTGTCCTTAAAATCAGATTAACTGGATAGGTAAAATTAAATCTAAAATTAATCATGGAACAACTAATTGAACCAACTACAAAATCAAACTGGGCAGAATTAAATCACACAATATCAATTAATCATGAAGAAATCATTCAAAGCTTCAACTAAACCCTATAATGACAAAACTAAAACACAGCAAAATTAATAAATTACTATTGACTAACAAAGGAGGAATCAAAGCAAAAGTTTAATTATCAGACCTAAGATGCTTAATGACTGCTAAGAAAGAAAAATACCAAAGAAACAAAAAGAAAACCAGAGACAGCAAGGATAGAAATGAAGAATAAAATTAAAGAAATAAATGAAGCTTACCTATACAAGGCTGGAATGGAGATCGTGACTCGAATCCTATACTGGACTCAAACAATCAGGCAAAAATTCAAACAATATGGGCGTCTAGGGTTCTGCCGGTTGGAAATTTAAAATTCGAGCCATTTTAATGAGGCTTTTAAAGGAATTTTGTTGGTATTGGGTATGAGGGAGGTCAGGGAATTCTTGTGGTGTTATATTGGGGTTGTTTGGAGCCGGCGCCGCCGTGTACGGTGGTGGTGGCGCCTAGGGTTTGAAGGATTTGGAGTGTTTGTTTGGGATTTGGAGGAAAGTAACGATGGATATGGGATGGGGGGGGGGTGAAGGCGAAGACATGGTGAAATTTTGGGCGTGATCGGAGCATGGCGGCCGGCGGCGGCGATTTCTGGCCGGCGACGTTAGGGCGGAGGGAGGCGGAAGGGTGGAGAGATGGCCAGCGTTACAGGGGAGAGGGTTGGGGTACGAGGAAGATGCATATGTTTTTTAGAGTTTTGGATAGTTTTATGTTATTGTTTTGATCCAACGAGAACCGTTGGATTGATGAAAATAAATGGTCCGGATTTATCATCGCCAAACGACGTCGTTTAGGAGGGAGGGGTTTTTGCACCGGGTGATGGGAAATTGGGTTGGACGGGGTGTGTCTGGTTTGGGCTAGATGTTAAAATGGCCCAATTCATGGTTCTCTACTAAGGTAGCCCACTCTTAATTGCTTTTGTTCCCATTTTTATTTCTTTTATTTTTTTTTGTATATCGTTTTGTATTCATATATATTTTTTGATCTTATTAAAATGCTAAAAAAATAAATTAACACTAAAATCTAATTCCCTATCCATTAATTTTCTAATTGAAATGCAAACTAAGACATATTTAAACTAAAAATGCAAAAAGGGCCATTTTTGTTATTTTTCTTATATTTTGTTCTAAAACAACTTAACCGCTAATTAAAATATGAAATTAAATCCTAAATGCAAGTGTCAAGTGTAATATTTTTTTATATTTTTTATATGAATAAAAATGCACAAATAAAATGCAAACAATTATAAAAAAAATAATAATAACACAAAAATTCACAAAAATTGTAAAATAATAAAGAAATCATTTTGTTTGAATTTTGGGAATAATTCATATATAGGGCAAAAATCATGTGCTGACATAGCCGACCTAGGAGCGATTTTGGAGCTCCATTTTCATCATCCACATCAAGTTTTGAAGTATTGTGCATCGATTCGAGTCTTCGGAAGGGCATGGAATGCCGGTTATGGATCTTTGGAGCGAGGTGAGTCTCCTTTCTAACCTTTTAAGAGGGAATTGTCCCCATTGGTAAAATAATTGAGTATGTGCTCCTATTTGTGGGGGCTATGTACGCATGAGGTGACGAGAGTCCGTGCGTAGCTACTATTATGCTATTGTCCGGGTAGTCTAGGACCCAAGAGCATGTTATACATGGATTATTTGTGAACTTATTGACAGCTTGAATTGCTTAAATCGCATTGAACTAGTAAATAAATTTCTAAAAGGAACTTTATTTTTCTTAAATGGTTAAAAGAGGGCGTACTTCCTTTGGCTAATTGCTCCGTGTGGACTCGTGATTGACTATCTGTCTGTGTTTAAATTTTGGAGCGGGCCGAATGCCTCGACAAATTAAATAGATGTAGCTATGGTTCGCGCCATTTGACCCTCGGTAGTGCACAGTTTACATTTCTGTTAGAGCGGGCCGTCGACCTCGGCATGATTTGCGCACGCTTGTATTGCTTCCTTGAACTTATTAAAGTTGTTGTTGCCTTTTCATGGCTTGAGAATATTTGGATAATAAAGAAAAAGGAATTTTTCAAATTTTCTATAAAAAAATAATTGTTTACTTGTTTCCTTCTATTGGATTAAAATCATGTTTATAGAAATCCACGATTTAATGTATTATAAATATTATTATTGGACCACTAATAAGTGTCGAAGTCGACCATCCCGTCTCTACTTCTTCGGGATTAGACGAGATACTCATTAGGTGCACGTTATTTTCATACTCATACTACACTTCTGTGCATTTTTGTTGCACATGCATATGCATCCTTAGTGGCCTACTGGGCGTAGCAGCACGGATGATACAGAGATTTAGGTAAGCTGCACTTCTCGAGGCGATTCGCAGCCAGTAGAGTCTCTTTCAGTTTTCTATATTTATTTCTGTCCAATATTGTATTTCAGACGGTTGTGGTATTACATTATTTCTTAGAAATTGCTCATGCACTTGTGACACAGGGTTCTGGGAGGATTTTTTTTGGGATTATTAAATGTTAAGTTTTGTTAAAGATTTCGCGGTTGTTTCTGAAATTTTTATTATTTTTTATTTAATGTTTAAAAAAAAATAATTTCAGACAATACGAAAATTAAAATTTAATTAAGTATTTCAGTTGGCTTGCCTGACAGCGGTGTCCGGCGCCACCACGACCCTTAGTGGGTTTTGGGCCGTGACGGGTTGAGTTGATATCATTTTTCCTACTTGAGCGCATTTACACTTATTTGTATCCCAACTATGTCGTTGTTTAATTACTTGGTTATTTCTTGTTGCCAGTCATGTTTTACCCTTATCACCACTACTGTTTCGTAATTTGATTTCTTCCTGTTGTTGTCATTATTTTGATATTTCCTATCTTGTTAGCTTTATGTCATATCTCGCTCATGTTTATATGCTCGGTGGGTGTCTTGACCTGGCCTTGTCACTATTCTATCAAGGTTAGTCTTGATACTTACTTGGTACCACCGTTGTGTGCTCATAGTACACTTTTGTACATCTTTTTGTACACAACCAGGTACTTCGGATCGAGTTGGTTCTGAGACTTATGCTTGGTGTGGCTGGAAACTTCAAGGTACACCTGCTAGGCGTTCGTAGGCTCCGAAGTCACCTTATATTGTATTTATTTCCATTGTTTCGTTTGTTCCAGAAGAGTGATGCATTCATTATGTATAACTACTCCTAGAAAGGCTTATGACTTGTACTACGATCTGGTATCGTATTTGTGATGTTACAGTGCCTCTTTCAGGTTCGCATTTGCAAACAATTACTTTGAAATTGCAAAGTGGGGTTGGGTCAACAGAGTTTACAATTGTGATCAATATGGTCGCAATTGCGAGAAGTCAAAGTTTACATTTGCGAACAAACCATTGCAATTGCGATGGCAGCAGGAGTAGGAAATCTTTGCATTTGAGAATGATTTTTCGCATTTGTTGGGTTCGCAATTATGAACTCCAAGTCACAATTGCGATATCTGCGCCTGGACATAAGATGGGAAAAATGGATTTTAGCTCATTATTTGAAATTCTCAACCCTAAATACCTTAGAGGCGATTTTTGGAGAGCTTTTCTTCCACAATTCATTGGTAAGTCACCTTAATCTACTTCCTTTCATTTACTCATTGTTTCATAAGTTTTCATCATTAAATCTAGGATTTTCATGGGATAAATTGGGGATTTGGGTAGAATTCGGAATTTTAGTAAAATTGGGATTTAGACCTTTGAATTATGATCAGATTTTGAAACAAATTGCACAACTGGGCTCGGAGGTGAATGGATGATCGGATTTTAATTCAAACCTCGATTTTGACCAAGCGGGCCCGAGGTTGACTTTTGTTGGCCTTTCCAATAATGATCTAAATTGAGCCTCTTTCATTTGTGGGTAGTTTCTAAGGCTTATTTTGAATCATTTGGTTGATAATGTGCTAGATTTGGCTGGTTTGGAGGCATGTTCAAAAGGCAAGGCCGTAGTTAAACTTTGAATTAACTGCGGAGCGAGGTAAGTATCGTGGTTAAACTTGATTTGAGGAATTAGGACTTGTTTACCTATTTGCTACGTGTTTAATGTGTGGGTACAATGTATATGTTAGATGACGACTACTTATGCATTGTTGTGGGTTAAAGCATGCAGTATAACTTGTTTCTTTGTGATTTATTGCCTATTTATTTATGACATCCATGCTTAGATTAGATTATGTCGTTCCTTCCATATTTATTGATTAATTGTGCTGGTTGAATATTTCGGAAGTTGAGGTTTGATATCTTGGAATCATTATTGACGTAAAGTACACTCTTTGCATTATTCAACTCACGAATTTTTATACTCCCTCTGTTTTAATTTATGTGAACCTATTTTATTTTCAGTACATGCCAAAAAGAATGATCCCTTTTCTTATTTGGAAATAATTTACCTTTATGCAATAATTAATAACCACACAAAATATATGTGCCTCATTTTACAACACAAGTTCGAAAGTCTTCTCTTTTCTTAAACTCCGTGCCCAGTCAAATAGGTTGGCATAAATTAAATTGGTGGGAGTACTCATTACTGCATGTTAAGGGAGAGTATTAAAGTACGAAGGGTGATGTCGTGCCATTTTATTACATCATTTATTGACTAAAACATAGCGAGAATGAAAGATAAAGTACAAAGGGTGTTGTCTTTCCAATTATTTCAATTATTCATTGTTACATGGGCAAATCGAGAGTAAAAGCACGAAGGATGATATCATGCCATGTCATTCTACTTATGTCATCATTACATGGTAAGGTTGAGAGTAAAAGCATGAAGAATAATGTTGTGCCATCTTTATTCCGTATATTTATCCATCTTTATTGGTTGATGATTTATTTGATTGCCTTGTGTTGTCTTTCCTGTTGTAGCTATCATATCTTATCCCCCCTTTTTTGCGTGTCCCCTCCCAATTGTACACATATCTATGGTTGTACAGGTTTAATTACGTGAGTGTCTTGTCATAGACTCATCACTACCTTGTCAAGGTTAGCCTCGACACTTACGGAGTATATTGGGTTGGTTATACTCATACAACACTCTGCACTTCTTGTGCAGATCTTGGTACTGATCCCAGTTGTACATGAGGAACACTAGCTCGGATTATCACGTTTGGAGACTTGAAGTAGATCTGCTGACGTCCGCAAATCTTGAAGTCCCCGTCCTTTTTTCTCTTTTAATATTCATTTCATTCAAAATAGTTGTATTTATTTTAGACTCTATTTGTAGTATTCTAGTAGCTCGTGCACTTGTGACTGCAGTTTCTGGCTGTATTAGAGATTTTAGTTGTTATGTTTTCTGCTCTTTACTTCAGAATCTATTTCAGTTATCTTGGTTATTTATTATTATTCAATTTGAATTGTTAAAAATGGATAAATTATTCTAACGTTGGCTTGCCTGGCAAGTGAAATGTTCGCGCCATCACGATCCCGATGATGAGATTTTTGGGTCGTGACAAATAGGTATGTGACCAATGACCATTTATGCCATAATAATAAAATTATTATTATATTTCATCTCAAACCTACTTCTAGAGGTTAGCATGATATATTCAGTACTACTAACACGTTCATATTCTTCCAAGAATGAATATGTATTCATAAATCACACGTTGTCACATTCAGATCATGAATGAACCATAATCATCTATATGTGTTTTACAAAATTTCATGTAAAATAAATGACAAACATTACTTTCACAGAGTGAAGTATTTTTTTGAGAATTATTATTATTCTCATTACCATAATGATGACGATTATAATTTCGTCTATTGCCGCGTCCACATTCATTGCTACCTTCACGCTAATAATTTTGTCTTCTTTCAGACTTATTACATATTGCTACCACATTCTCTTAAAGGAATGAGAATGAAGCAAATTCAATTGGACGGGTTTCACTTCTTGTGCTCATAATCATACATGAATATGATCATGGCAAGACATAGAAATTGTACCACTTTGGGTGGTTATAATTTTTTAGAACCTCCATTAGAGTTATAATCAATATTTATTGTCTTTGCTTGTATTTATAGAATTTTAAGAATTTAAAAGAGAAAAATAAAGTAAAATACCTAACTTAAGTCCAGAATTTATTCCGAAAGAAAGTTCATGGAACAATTACTAATTATTATGCTCGATATTATGTATAAGTCGAGCACCATGCACATATCCCAAAACCTCTACTCAATTAGTTGGAGTCTCGTTCTGATAACGTATTATAAAACAATAAAAGAAGATAAAAAGTATTGCAGAGAAAAGTAGAAAGATAGAATTCTTATTTATTTTGGGATGAATTACAATGAAATAGAGCCCCTCTATTTATAAGAAAAAAGTGACTTAGCCACCAAGTAACAAACCCTAAAATCTCTCTAAAATATAGACATTCACCTTAAATACAATTATATTTATAAAAAGTTAGGATGAAAAAAAGCAAAATACCTTAAACCACCCCTAAACTTGGCTCAGATTATAAATATCCTCCCTGAACCATGCCCGGTCTTAATTACCCCCCTCAACTTGTTCTTTTGAGAGTCATTACACCCCTAGACGCTGATGTGGCGAAAACTATGGGTGCACTCACCTGCCACGTGGATTTTTCTGTCTATGTGGCTTTTTTTGAAAAATAACTTTTTTTTTTACCTTTTTAAGAATTACGGTGCTCTAATTTTTTTTTTTTTACAGATTTTACCTAAAAAAGTAAAAATACACAGTTGAAATAAATAGTTATTGCATCAAAAGAAGAAATAAAAAGAGTGTACAATTGCAAGAAATTACAAGTGCAATTGTATACTCTTTTTATTTCTTCTTTTGATGCAATGACTATTTATTTCAACTATGTATTTTTTATAACTTTTAGATTCCTTGAGTATTTATTTGAATTGTATAAATCTTATTTTCACGTCAAATTCAAAAAAAGATTAACTAAAACCTTATTAGTTTTGGCCAAATAAATATATTTAGCCTAAATAATGTAGTTATATCCAAATTTTATTATAAATTTTATTTGAAAAAATTATCTAAAAAAGTAATATTCTTAAAAAGGTAAAAAAATATTTTATTTTTCAAAAAAATGTCACATAGACAGAAAAATCTACGTGGCAGGCGAGTGCACCCACACTTTTTGCCACATCAACGTCTAGGGGTAATGACCCTCAAAATATCAAGTTGTCAACTAGGCCATGTATCCCACGCCTCTTGGAGCTCAACTCTTTTTTAGCTTGACTTACGGGAGCTAATAAGTAATGCGTGATTAATTGTAACTTCTCATAATTTAATAATGTCTTCTGATGGAAAAATGACACGAACCATAAGATTCACAGTATAATCCTACCTATTCAAAGATTGTTCATACTTTTTTTCACTTTTTTGTAACGGAGAGATTCCAATTAGACTAAGTCAGATTGTTCATACGTTTCCTAACAGATATCTTGCAAGAATAATTAGATGGAACTTTTGAAAGAAAAGAGTTGTTTTTCTTTTGTTTTATTAATGATTATATAAGTAAGTCCATAATATAGATTAAAAAAATCAGAATATTAAAAAAGTAAATAGAGAAAATGGTTGCTAATTTAAAAGATAAACTAAGTATTTATAAAATTTTAATTGAGATGAATGGGAAAAATGATTTTCACCCCTTATTAATAGAGTCATATATGATCAATAGTTGTGTCTTTTCTTATTTAATCTTTTTTAGGCCACGTTCGTCTACATTCAGAGCGAATTCTGTATCCTCACACACAAACATTGACCAGTCAAATTCGTGTACTTGTACCAATTTTGTGGAGAAACTTTGGTTCTTTGTCTACCCTCAAATTTGGATAACAATTGACAATTACAGGGATTTTAAGGATATGTGGATTAATTTGACATAAAGCAATAGATTGGATTATAAATAAAGCAAATAGTAATAAAGTAAATTCAAACCGTGTGACTCGAACAATTATAGCCTTGAGAAATAGATCTCACTCGAACTGAATGTGATTCAATGATATCAAATACAGAAAAATAGTAGCTTGCAAAAAGAAAATAATATTATAATGCTTTGGGATGCATGTTACACTGTATTTTACAAATAACCAAAACCCTTTTATACAGTAGGGGAATTCTACTTTAAGTACAATTCCATAAAAGGTAAAAAATTACATGATTTGCTAATTAACCGGTTTCTCTTTGGTAGATGCCGAGATTTCTGTCCGTGATATCCGACCTATTACGAATATTTTGGCCTTTTGTTATCTGGTCCGACAGTGTTTTCTCGAGCTCATTTGGAGTCGGGGTCGATTCAGGGGTGACGAACTCGGTAACCTCAAAGATGGGTTTCCTAACCTCGTATCCTGGTTCGATGGAACCCGGGGTCGACCTTTAATTCATTATATTTTTAATCCTGATCTGTCATACAATAGATGAGCCTGATTTCGACCACATACATATAGTCCCCTAGTTTTTCAGAGTGTAAACTACGAGAAACGATATGAACCCCTGTCTTTGCGTCAGAAACGACAAAAATAGATGAAACATCTTATTGATCACGTCTTAATAGCATTAAATGTTCGTCAGCCGCTAGTCGGCCACTACAGACTTTGAACCATCGTTTGAAATCTATAAATACTCAATCTTTCATTCATTCAAACTTTACGTTTAAACCTCTTCTACTCTTGTTCTTAAAAAATCTGTGTACTCTCTAACACTTGTACTCAGATTTCTTGAGGTTTTTGCAAGAACTCTCGCTTGTCTTCATTTCTAAACATTAAGCGTAACCTTTTAACTTCCTCTTCTTCATCTTTATTCAAAATAAAAATGGAGAACACTTCTAAGACATTTCTACAAAAAGAAATTGCCTCTTCATCACGACCGACTGACGAGGAACCAGCGCGGAACCTCATCTTAAAGCATTTATTCCTAGTGGGTGCTCGACCGGTGCTGTTTCAAGGTCGAAAAAACTTCCTCAGTACCAGGTCGATGCGAGTCGATCTCAAGGTATATATGCTCGGTCACCGACAGTCTCCTCTCCATTGTCAAGGAGGATTGTAACTAGGTTGTTAACTACGTGGTGGTGCCTTCGCCTAAGAAAGTGATTACTACCCACGTGGAAGATTTTTTAAGTGTTTACACTTATCCCTTCATGTTGGGCCCCTTGGACCCAGCCATTATCGCCTTCTGTAAGAGGTAAGAGGTGACCTTCGGTCAAATCCATCCCTCTTTCTGGAGGATAATAATTCTCCTCCCCTTCTTCATAGACAAAATTGAGGGGTGTCCCTTCACCATCGATCACCTCATGCGTCTGTTCAGTCCCCGACTCTATTGAGGGGGATTAATAAAAATTTCCCGTCGGGATAGTAAGACCCCATTCTCAAGTTTAGACGAGGATTGGGGTCGAGGCTGATTCGGCCGATTCATTCGAGTGAGGACCTCAGGTTTAATCCCGGCTAAGGATATGCCATTTTCGGAGAAATGGAACATGAAAAGTAAGTATAATCTTGCCTTTAAGATTTCGTTTATTGCTTTTCCTTTTCCTCCCTTCTTATCAGTTTTTTGTGATACAACTGTTGCTCGGATGTCAGATGTAGTTCCTCGACTCACGGAGTTGGTCGAGGGCATCATGTCACAGAAACCCTATTCCGAGCGCGCGTGGCGCGAACTTTCAAAAAGCCGGTAGGAGGCCCTTTCCAATGGTAAGTTTCCTTTTTCGAGTTAATAATACTTGATTTTTTCCTCATGCTATTGAGTTCTTATTCGTTTCGTTTTCTTTAGCAGGTCTTCACAAGGATGTTGCTTTGAGGACTCCATCTAGTGATGGGGATGTGCCTATCGAGTCCCCTACTCCGAAGCAGGGTGATAAGAAAAAAGGAAGAGGGCCCCAAGTTCTCCAAGCTCGGAAAAGAAGAGAACAAAAAGAAGCATGGTGTGTAAATCTAAGGGTAGCACCAGTGCTCGGGCGCCCTCTTCAAACTCGCTCCACCGACTAAGGGATGAGTTAGAAGGAGAAGAAGAAACCTCCGATCTGGTGGCCCGTGTGCGGTCAGGGCTTGAGGTACGAGGGGCCTCCGAATGGTGAGATCTAAAACTTAATTGCATCAACTCGCGGAGGTCGATGAGGGAGCTTTAGGCCTCATTTGTCCTTTTTTTTTTAAGATTAAGACGTCTGAATCTGAAAACACATCAGAATATGAAGATGTGTATTAAGATTAAGACACCTGAATCTGAATATATTAAGATGTGTATTAATATCTGAATATTAAATAATTAAGACTGTTTAACTTTTAACATCTAAATGTATAAAATTTATCTTATTAATAAACATAAAATTCAAATGAAATACTAACTAATCTAGTATTCTATCAATAAAATATATAATTTTTTAAATATGATAGTTATTGGTGGTGATGGCTAATGGGTGAATGTCGACTAGAGGCGGTGATTGGTGGTAGTTTTGGTTGATGATGGTGGTTCATGCTAGTAGCTAGTAGTGATTGATTATGGTGGCGATTATGATTGAGGATGGTGATGGTGGGTAGTGATAGTTAATAATGGCGGGTGGTGGTAGTAGTTATGACTGAGGAAGGTGGTGGATGGGTGGTGGTCAGTTATAATAATGGGCAGTGCTGATTGTGGTTGTTGATGGTGATGGGGTGGTCAGTTGTGGTAGTTGAGGTGGATAAGTGTTAATTTTGGGGGAGGATGATGGTGGTCGGAGTGGTGGGGATAATAGGTGGTGATGGTCGCTAATTATGGCGACTATAATTGAGGATGATGGTGGCGTGGTGGTGGTAGAGGTGGTGGTGGTGGTTGAGTATGCTGGTGGTGACGACATGGTGGTAGTTGATAATGGTAGGCAGTGGCGACAGTTAATAATGAATATGTGATAGCATCTTAATGAAATTAGTTTTTGTTATAGATCTTAATCATACAAATTTATTCAGACCCATTAAGTGGTTGTGAAGTAAAAAAAACAAACACACTTAATGATTAAGATCTGAATAATTAAGATTCAGACTTTAAAAACAAATGTACTTAATATCTAAGATATGAGTGATTAAGATTCAGACCTCCATTAAGTACAAACAAATGAGACCTTAGTCGAAGCTTCTAAACCAGAAAGGGGCAGAGGCCACCTTGCCTCAAGATAGGGAGGCCGATAACGAGGTCATAGCCGGTTTTCTTGAACAACAGATAGTGCTCTAAAGGGCGTACCCGAAGTGATAGACCTCCTTGGTTTGCCATTATTTACTGAGTCTATGTTTACCGAGGCTCATGCGCTGAAAGGACGACCCACCAAAGAGTCACAAGGGGCGGTAGACACCTTTCAAAACTTTTTTGATGGCGTAGATTCTACCACTATTGAGGACATCACCGGTTTGGGTGATTTACCAGTGCCAAGGAAGAGATCATCATCAGGGACGAGTGGACCTTCCACGAGCTTGAAACTAGTCAACCGGTTCCCAGCCCCGAGTTTGAATCCTGACCGGAAATGGTCAATCGTTATGTCCATTGCAGAAGATGCTGGTGTTCTTTCTACCCTTGTGTGGGTGGCCAGTTATCTTCGGTGCTTGGTGATCGAGGAGGACCATGCCAAAATGAACGAGGTGGAAGTGCCTTGCTTGTTTACTGAAGCCTAACAGGCATTAAATCGGGTAACCTCAGATACCTCTGAATAGTTTCTAGTGTGTACTTAGATTATTTTGTAGGTGATTGTAACTCCTCTCTCTATGTTGTTAGGCCTCAGTACTTCACCACAAAACATTCCTCCGATACCGAGAAGAGCTGAACTAATATAAGGCCGAGATCTGAGGGCTCACTCAGAAAAGAAATGCATACAAACCATCCAAGAGACCAAACTTTACCCCAATTGGTGAATCTTACTCTAGTCTCTTCCAGAAACTTGTCCAATTGGGTCTACTGCAGCCAGTTCCTCTGAACAGACAAAACTTAACATCACCTGCCTACAGAGCTGGTGTTAGGTGTGCATACCATTCAGGGGTAGAGGGCTATCATACAAATGACTGTTGGACTCTGAAACAAGCGGTGGAGAATTTAATAGAGCAAGGGAAAATTGGGTTGAGGGATGAGGATGTCCCAAATGTGACCAATGACTCGCTGCCCGCTCACAACAACGGGCCAGTACTCGGGATGATTTGTGAAGATAAGGAGTTTGATCCAGCCTTAAAAGCTATAATTGCTATCGCTGATGCGGAAAGAAAGCCAAAGGTGGCCTCGAAGCAAGAGGAAGGGGAAAATAAAAACAAAGTCACTAGGGTGGAACCAAAAAAGAAAACTGATTTGAAAAAAGGAACACAAATGTACGTACCCAAGCAAGCCTATGTGGTGCGGGGGACAATCAAACCACCTCGGCTGAGTGAGCCAGTGGTTATTGGACGTGTACCATAGAAGCCTATGACGAGCCCTGCTGCGGTACCATAGAATTATCATCAAACGGTGGTTACGTACAAGTTTAAAGAGATCTTGGAAGAGCTGCTAGAAAAACCCTCTGTTGAGAAATATTCAAATGAAGAGGAGGTAAACAATGCCACCAGAAGGCATTTTCCGCCTAAGAAGCCTGTGAATACCGAGGAAGCAGAAGTGTTCTTTCAATAATATGAAAATGACCGAAACTTTTGTCAAGCCTAAGTACAGTAAATAGGAAGATGATGAGGTTGCCATGGCTGAAAACATCGAGGAAATACGTGGGGCAATGAGGAAAATGCTCTACGAAACAACATGGTCCAGCTGGGAGAGGGCTAGCATTGCTGAGGTGCTATACATGGGACCAAGCACCAAGCTTCAAAACTGGAAGGCTACGCCATTCCCGATTAGGCGGGAGTCCTGGTAGACTTGTCCTGTAACTTTTTCTGTATCCCGAGTTATTTCAGGGTGTAACTAGGATGTTTCCTGTAGTTTCTTATCCTTAAATTCCCGAATGTGAACCCTGTTATCTTCAAAATTTCAAAAGAAATGAAATCAATATTTCATCGTACATTTTTCTTTCTGATTTTGCTATTTTCCCCTTCATTTTTTCTTTTTAGTTCTAATAATGCATCTTTAAATAACATGACACGCTTACGGACTTCATGCCTAGATCCCGAAACGTTGTCAGATTTCGAAATAATGAATCAAGAGTCGAAACGCAAAGAAGGTAACCTCGAGAAAATAAAACAAAGAATTGGAACAATTGAAGGAAAATTGGTTCGCGTACATTATAGTGTGCCGTACTCAGGGAACACCCGGGTAGTTGTACCGACAAAGAATGGCCCATGCTTACAACAAGAAAAAGTGGCCCAGGAATCTTGAAATAGGACAACTGGTGTTAAGGTGCATTCTTCCTCATCACCAGGAAGCAAAAGGAAAACTCGCTCCTAGTTGGAAAAGTCCATACATAATCCGAAAGATTTTGCCAAAAGGAGCAGTGTATCTAGGAGACATTGAAGGAAATGATCCTGAAACAGCAGTCAATGCGGATGCAGTAAAAAGGTACTATGTCTGGACCTCCTGGGGTGATGGCTTTTGTGCAATTGAGATGACGAAGGCTTTCCTTCCCACTACCCCAAACACTATCAAGCCTTCGTAAACCCTTTGAGTCGGTTCCGTTTCGTTGGCTACTCTCTTTGGAACCCGGAAGTACGAAAAGAAAAGGAAAAGAAAACGAAAAGAAAAAGAAAAGAAAAGAAAAAGAAAAGAAAAGAAAAGAAAAAAAAAACAAAAACAAAACAAAAGCTAAAACAAAACAAAAATGAAAACAAAAACAAAAATTGTTTGCCTGAACTACGTTTGACTTGATTCCGGAAGGATACGTAGGCAACCTCTCTCTAGGGTTCAGTCACACCAAAATAAAAATCCAATTTCCCCCAAACGTTGAAACTGGGGCAGATGATATAATGGTTCGGCCATGAGCCCACCAAAATGGTTCCAAGTTGTACTTCCGTCCAAAATTCTTTTTACCCCAAACCTTTTCCAAGTCCTTCTGATCAATTGGAAAAGGCGTGGGAATTGAACAACAACATTGTTTGAATCTGATATAGTTCAAATTGAGAGAAATAAAATGAGAGAGTCTTATCGTTGAAAACCTTCGGGCACCATAAGGCGACAGTGAGTAGAGAAAATGAAAATGAGAGAGTCCGCTTAGTGAAAAATCGCAAAGAGCACTATCGGGCGACGGTGAGAAGAGAAATGAGAGAGTTCGATTGGCAAAAACCCGCAAAGGACGTTGTCGGCCGAAAAGAAGACATCTCATCACTAAAAGAGTCCTGTCAAGGTTCCCTGATTTTGAAATGCAGATCAACGGGTTCACGAGAAGTTGGAAAGTTTGTGTGGGTCGGGCGTCCAGCCCAAGAAGCATGTCATGTTCATTTGAAGCCAGCATGCACACCCCAGATAAGTCCTTCTTTTTCCCCCGAAAGGGATGCTTCTCTTTAAACTCATTCTCTTGCCTTTTGTATATTTCTTCCTTCAATCCCTTTCGGTTTAACACTGATTCCGAAATTACTACAAAGAAAGGTGGCAGGATTGGTTCTATCGGGCTCCGTCTGGTCAAAGTCGAAGAAAATGCCCAGCCTCAGCGAGTGTGTCAGGTCAATCCCGACTGACCATAGTGGTTGATGCGTTCGAAGCAAAGACATTGGAAAAGAAAGAAAATCAAAGGCAAAGGTAGAACAAAGTGAAAAGGCCAGAGCCCACACGGGCGAGTCATAATGAAACCCTGAGAGTTGAACGCGATCGATTTGAAAAGAGATTCACTTTCAAGGCCAACAAACAGCAAAGTTTCTTAATGGAAATGGGGCCGGGATCAAGCAATTGGGATGATCAAGGCCACAAAACCAACCACCGTTTCAACTAACAAATTGTTCTTTATTGAAAAACAGGTCTTATTCAGAGCAACCCTGGAAGAAGCAGGTGCAATCCAAAAAGAAATGAAATGCGCAAACGCTGAAACAACTTTACAACAGGGAATCGACCAAAAAGGAAGTTTCTCCTCAAATTCTTTCATGCGTTTTGCTAAATAAAAATTAAAACATAAAAAGAAGAAGAAAAGAAGGAAAAAGAAGAAAAGAAATGAAAATGAAAATCCCAAAAAATAAAAAAAAATAAAAAAAATCATGGAAGCACAAGATCCCATTCCTTAAACATCCCGGCCAAAAACCGAGGATCTTTCTGGCATAACCCAAGGAGCTTTTTCTTTCCGAATCCCAGCATGACCCGAGGACCTCCCTGGCATAACCCAAGGAGCGTTTTCTTCCCAAATCCCGGCATAACCCTAGGATCTCCCTGGCATAACCCAAGGAGATTTTTCTTTCCAAATCCCGACATAACCCTTGGAGCTCCCTGGCATAACCTAAGGAGCCGTTTCTTTCTAAATCCCAGCATAACCCGAGGATCTCCCTGTCATAACACAAGGAGCGTTTACTTTTCAAATCCCGACATAACCCGTGGAACTCCCTGGCATAACCCAATGGGCCTTTTCTTTCCAAATCCCAGCATAACCCGAGGACCTCCCTGACATAACCCAATGAGCATTTTCTTTCCAAATCCCAGCATAACCCGAGGACCTCCCTGGCATAACCCAAGGGGCATTTTCTTTCCAAATCCCGGCATAACCCGAAGATCTCCCTGGCATAACCCAGTGAGCTATTTCTTCCCAAGTACCGGCTTAACCCCAGACCTTTTTTGTTTTCCGGCATAGCCCGGTCATCTTTTAGCATAACTTGGATTCATTCACTTAGATGCACAATCCTAATTTAATTTCTTAGATATGTGTCACAACTAACTCACGAAATGTTTCTAGAGAAAACATGGGCAGAAAATTTCGTTCATTTGTTTGTTTTGGTATCGTAAGAAGGTTGACCTCAAAACATAGGGTGCAAGATGACCAATGGAGTGAGTCTCAATCCAGAATCAATAAAAGAAGAAAAGAACAAAAAAGAAATGAACTCAAATGCGAAGCAAGTAAGGGCGCGGATGGCTCAAAATCTGATTGAAGTCACAAGCTCCGCTGATACTGTCTTGACCCAATGCTGCATGAAGAAGTAAACACCTACAACTTACGAGCATCAAGATTCATATCGGAGTCCACAGCACAATCAGCCAAGACTCAAGATCAAGTTCCAAGAGAATTATTGATAGGAATCTTGTAACTCATAGTTGTTAGGCACAGCTAGTTTAGCATTGATTTTCCACTTGGTGTAATAAGGAGGTCAACAAGCAGTAGCAGCAGCAACAACAGTGAAATTCACAGCTCCTGGTACTCCCAGCTACCAAACTTTCCAGAACTACACTGACCTGATTCCTTTATAGACAAGGATATGTAGGCAAGTTTTGAAGCAAGGTTTGGTCAGACAGTTTTCAAAATGCTTCTCCTGGAGTGCCAAGCAGGCAAAAATCCTTCATGGTGCTCATTTATCTTTGCCCGAAAACCCTTCGTGTCTTCGAGCAAAGAGGGGCAACTGTGAACACGTAATTTTTGCCACGCTTAAATTACTCCTATAAAATTTGTCACGACCCAAAATCCACTAAGGGTCGTGGTGGAGCCGGACACCGCTGTCAGGCCAACCAATTAGATTTATTGATTTAAAATCCTTTTCAAATACACCAAATTTCAAAATTTCCTTCAATTTTCGCAAATAAAAGAGTTTTTTTTTGTTGCTTCAATTCAAATTAACAATAACAATTAAATCAACTTTTCGAAAACCATCCCAGAACCCGGTGTCACAAGTGCATGAGCGACTACTGATGATGAAATAAAATACAATCTCTGTCCGGAATACAATGGACAGGAAATAAATATATCAAGTACAGAAAGGAGCTACACTAGCTG